>JAPYYX010001998.1:0-39328 GCA_030522605.1 Cremastinae sp. B BG-2022a
TTTAGTGAATCATTCTCAAATTTGGCACAAGGATTTTTTAGCCGCTTTCAAACACGTCTACAAAATTTTAACTTTTTCTTACCATTTTAAAAATAGGTACAATTCCTCCTTAAATAAAATTGAAATATTTGAAATGAAATTAATAAAAATTTTCTTATTTCTCGTAGGATTTGAAGAGATCGATAATCGATGATGGAGTTACTATGGTCGTGAATAATATAATAATACCGCACAGCGGATGGGATCCGAGTTCCTCGAACGGAGAAACTTGTTGGTCAACCGTATTCAGAAACGCATCCGGCGTGCTCAGAAATGTGTCGAGCGCCGGTGAATACGCGAGAAAGAAATTGAGGGAGTGCGATGGACTCGTGGATGCTCTTTTGTACGTTGTGCGCTCGGCTATCGAGAAGTCAAACATCGGTAACAAAATAGTTGAGAATTGCGTTTGCATTCTACGAAACTTGAGCTACCGATGTCAGGAGGTCGAGGATCCGAATTATGACAAGCATCCGATTCAGTCGACGGTGCAAACGCGAATGACAGCCCCGGTGAAAGGTGAGCAAAATCTTTCCACTTCAAATTTTATCTATAAAAAAATTTTTTAAATTTTTTATAGAGGAATATTTAGTGAAAAAAATACATTTCTTATGTTATATTTTGTCTTCAGGGGAGAACTTGGGCTGCTTCGGTGGCAGTAAAAAGAAAAAAGAGGGCCAACAGACGCAAAAAGAAACCACGACGTCAAGAACAACGAGTCCAAGAACGGAGCCTATAAAAGGAATGGAATTACTGTGGCAACCCGACGTCGTTCAGTCTTATCTCAGTCTTCTCCAGACTTGTTCAAACCCCGAAACCCTGGAGGCAGCAGCGGGAGCATTGCAAAATCTCGCCGCGTGCTACTGGCAACCGAGCATCGAAATAAGGGCTGCAGTCCGAAAAGAAAAAGGATTGCCTATATTAGTCGAATTATTGAGAATGGAGGCGAGTTTAACTCTCTACATAAGACAACTCTAATTTTTTTATTAATAAATAAATTCAAGATTACATTATCCTTAATTATAATTATTAAAATATTAATTCCAGGTCGATCGCGTAGTTTGCGCTGTGGCAACGGCGCTTCGAAATCTCGCGATAGATCAAAGAAACAAGGAACTCATCGGAAAGTACGCAATGCGGGATTTAATACAGAAATTGCCATCGGGAAATAATCAGCACGATCAAGGAACGAGCGACGATACCATAGCTGCGGTACTCGCGACCTTGAACGAGGTTATCAAGAAAAACGCAGAATTTTCCAGATCACTGATGGACGCTGGGGGCGTTGAAAGGTTAATGTACATCACGAAGCAACGTCAAAAATATACACCACGAGTTCTCAAATTTGCCGGTCAGTCATCAAAAAAATTAAATCTCCAAAAAAATAAGCTTCGAAATACTTCTTAAATCTATTATTACACACTTTTATCCAATTCACAGGACAAGTATTATTCACAATGTGGCAGCATCAAGAATTACGAGATGTTTACAAAAAGCACGGCTGGAAGGAACAAGATTTTGTAACGAAGACTTTAGCAGCACGAAACTCTGGACCGAATTCGCCAAATAATGCCAATAGGTGATTGTAATTTACAAAATTACATAAAAAACCATAAATCGAAGGTTTTCTCGCGTTAAATAAATCTCACGATTTAACTGTGACTAAAAACTCCAAAATTGAAGTCATTATTATCAAATATTCTTTCAGTCTTACCTCCGGATTATAAATAACATATCTTAACGTTATAATTGACATAGTTATGATTGCAGCACCCTGAATCGACCGATGGCCAGCCAGGGGAGCACGCGATACGAAGATCGAACCATTCAAAGGACAAACATGAATTCGAATAACGTCGGCAGACCCGCCATTTATCAACCGGTGAGCGAAATTCGAATTTCGTCATTTCAATCGATTTCACATTGATCGCTACACTCCGAATGACGAAATCTGCACTCTGAACTGTGTGAAAAAAATGCTCTTGGGTTAGGCGATTAGACGCGGTCGGAATCATTTCATTCTTGAGCACACTCATCGCGTTCTTTTTTTTTTCAAGTACAAAGAGTCTGATAATCGATGTAGTCTGACCGAATTTTTTTAATGACTACGACTACGAGCCGTGTCAGGATTTTTGCTGTTAATTGCTCGCAGTGTTAGCACAAGCCTGCCAAATCGTTTAGCCTCACTGGATCGATAGCATGAAAAATTTTAGACAAAGACACGATATACGAGCGCACTTTTTGTGTTTGCGAATGCGAGAACGAGCTTTTCAACTTTCTTTCTTTTACTCGGGCTTTCCGTATAAAATAGGATTCGCTTCGAATACGCGATTGGCTGCAGCTCTGGCACTGTAAGATCAATGAGGATGAATTTTCGTTCAGCTCACGCGAAATTAACCGAGTTTTTGAACAAAAAAAATGAAAAAAATTGTTTTTAATATTCTTGAGATTATATGAAACGCGTTTTTGAATGTCTCCTTTATTTTTTCATAATTATTATATTTATCTTAACAGCAGAATGAGGAACTCGGTATATCGGAAGCGCAGTACCAAAAACAAGGATCTCATGGACCGCCTCCTGGAGGCGTTTGTGTATTTCCCATCAATCCCGTAAGTCCATTAGACAGTTTATAAAATATTCACACGAAAGTTCGGACGCTTTCACGTTTTGCTCTTTCGTTCCACCGAGACTGTCGGTAGGCAAAAATTAATTTGCTGCACTCCAACACGTCGAATGAAACGTCCTTCACTGCTTTGTCCTCAATCGAAGATGCACTCGATAAAAAATAATTGACATTGATCCTGCAACGAATTTTATCACTCAATGATTCTTGCACGAGATTGACATTTCAGGTGGGGCTTGAAATTAATTTAGAATCGAATTTAGGCAGGATAGAAAGTTTAGAAAATGTAGGTCAGGATCCCGAAATCGTCGGAATTAGCGTAGACGTAGAACTCGCGTTTGTGAGCAGGAACCGAAAATTCACCTCGACGATACGTGCCGGAATTCAATTCCAATCTCGATTTCAAAGTGAACGACGAAGCAGGCAGTTTTAATTATGCGAAATGGTACCAGGGCGTTCGATGATTCGTGTCGAAATTCGTTCAAAGTATTCTGGAAACATACTCCAGCATGAACGGCCTACAGAATCGCCGATGTTTTTTTTTTCTCTTTTTTTTTCAAGCCATTTTTCAATCTCACTCGAATTGCAAAATGGATTTTATTTGAAGACCGATTGTCTCATTAATCGATGGAATGTTAGCATCGTTTTTGTTTTTTGATATTATTTCGTCATCTGTGCCTTGAAAAATAAAATCATTTTTGAATTTTTGATTCTCAAACTCATGATTTTTCTCGCATCTTCATACGGATAATTTTTTTACACAGAATTGTGTGTATTTTTTTTTATTTAGCAGCTTGGATGAATGTGTCTTTTTAATCGACTTTTTTACGTACTTGGAGTCCGAGCTCGTAGTTGAAAAATATTTATTTTTGCATTTTTATATATATATATAGAGATGTATATATATAATATTTTTTTTTATATGAGAAAAGTCTCAGTCTTCCAAATCTGACGAATTTCCTGAAAAATTCAAAGCCGTTTATGCTTGTTTTATTTACTTTCAGATACTTGGCGATGGAAAATAGAAAACAGGGTCTAAACGCGAAAAAAAGAGGTGACAAAATAAACACAGACACACACACACACACAGAAAAAAAAAACATTTCTCTTCGTTGTCATCGAAAAACAATTCTATAATTACGATAATATATTTATATCGGAGCCTAAATGGAAAAAGAAATTGGCTATAACACCGAACAAATAATTTACACGGTACATCACGATAATGAGCGTTTGATCAACGCAATAATTAATCCGATAAGAAGATAGGCTAATTTTCAAGCATACTCTGATTGCACGAACAAATTATTAATTAATTTTTTTTATAATTTTTTTTTATATTCCAATCAGGAAGTTGTGGTTTTTTCAAATTGGGACAATTTTCTTCGTAGGCTAATTAGAGAAACTCTTCCACGATCCCAATTTTTGTAACGATTCAGGAATACATTGTACAATTAGATAAAAAAAGTATTAATTCATTCCACGATGCGTTTTTTCGAAATAAAAATAGAGAGAGAAAAAAAAGGAAAAATGGCTGCACCGCTTCGAATCCAGATTTTCTAAACGTAGTCTTGGTAGCTGTCAAAGATATTTACAGATCCGCATACGTGCAACATTTTAATCATAAAGAGAGCAACGTAAGATAGACAAAAATGTTTGTAATTACGAATACATTTAATCGATTGTAATTTAACGTCGAGATTTTTTACTTTTGTTACAAACAATTTTGAGAGGACAATTTGTACACTGGAATTCGAGTTTGAGCGATCCTACGATTTATCCGCAATGCGTAATACGCTGAGTCACGTTTTTCATTGTGAAATTTCATTTTTCACGTGTTTTTTATGAAAATGAAATTTTTTTAAGAAACGAAAAAAAGCTTATTCCACTCTGGCCTAGGCGAGCTTGTTCAGCGATTTTTCAACCATCGAGACGAAGCTGCATAATTTTTATTAAACTTTTTCTATGCGAGAATTATCCTCGAGCTGATTTTCAGCGATTAATTTTTGGTTCAGTGTATAATTGTGTCTGCCAACTTTTATGAAAGTAAAAAAAAGCATCGGGGTTACTCTCATCGAGAGTAAAAGGCACCGTCGAGGCGTTGATGAAATAATGAAAAAAAAAAGAAAAAAAAATGAATTCTGAACGTCTTTGATCCGGCGACCCGTACACAATATGTATATTTCCCATTTTGTAACAACGATCGGAAATAATAATATTAATACAACCAACAAAAATAAAAATGACATCAATAAAAGCGAATAGTAAAAATAATTGTAAATTTTACTCCACGCTTAACCCTTAGAATATTCGAATTTCAGATATTGCCAGGTATTTAAAATTCAATAATTGCGGTGCGACCTCGCCAGTGCGTTCTCCAGGCCACATTGAGAAGTACGCAATAGAAAAAAAATTAGTGAAAAAACCCGTGAATAATCCGGCATGAGATGTTTTTCTCGCAGGCCTCTTAGAAAATTGAATTTAATAAAATTTTGGCTGATTCGCCTGTACTCATATTTTTCGATTTTTTTGCAGCAACCGAGACCCGGTGAACCGCTCTACGCTCAGGTGAACATGGAGAAGAAGAAGAAGAGGCAGTACGAGCTCGGGATAATCCGGAGTCAGAGTCCGGTCGGACCGCAGCAGGGCGGAATGGGCGAGATGGGAAACGCAATAATCGGATCGCAATGGGCCGACGACAACGCGAGCATGAGGGAACACTCGATCGCCACCGTTAACGTGCCTACGAGCTCGACTTCCGCCGGTGATTCGTGGGTCTAATTTCTGCGTCTCGCCGAGAGCCCTCACGAAGTCAATAGAAACGTACACCGTACGCGTTCCCGATCAGAGCAAAAGGCAGCTCCTCCTCATCCACGATTTTAGTTTCGAATACTTCACGTTTCGTTCTCGTAAACGAGAATCACGAGAATCCGCGAGTGCTCGTTCACGTCATTTTTCGTTAGATTCTTGTCCAAGGAGACGAAAAATCTGAAAAAGAGTTTAATTTTGATGTTATCAAAAAAAAGTGAGCTTCATCCTGCGCGGACTATTAAGTGCGTAATTAATGCAATTTAACGAGTAATCAGAAATGCACTGACACCGAGAAAAAACCTTACCTATATAGAGTTCGCACCAATGGCTCTAATAGCACGATTCTAAAATAATATAATCGTATGAGTAATAATAACAACAATAATAGTAATAATAAAACAGTAGTATCGTCAGAGGTGATGCACGAAAAGGAATATCAAAGAGGGATGTGCATAATTGACGATGATTCTTCGTTTCGTTTTTTTGTATAATTTTTTTATACGAATTTGACAGATTCTAGATAGTCCGGACAAGCCATTATTCATATTAAATATACTCATCGACACGCATTATCCATTATTAGGGCGAAAGTAAACTCATCCGGTAAATCGATTTTATCAAACGAGACCGTGATTTTATTAATTTTTTAAAATGAAAATCAATCGATAACTCATAGCAATGTACGAATGATATGCAATGTATTATATTCATAAAAAATAATATCTTCATCGTATCGTTGTTACCCAGTGTCACCAATTACCATACTAAATACAGTTCGGAGCGAAATGGAAGAAAAAAAAACATAAATTAACGACGACGAAGACTGGTTAGAAATATCGCGTTTCTTTCGTGTCCTCACGAAATAATTATTATATATTATAAATATAAATATATATATTATATATATACACAGAGAAAGAGAGAAAACGAGCGAGAGAGAAAGAGAATTCTTCGTGATTATCTGATGAATGTATGAGCTGTTACCTTTCCCCCCCCTCACAATTATAAAATTATCGTCATTCTTATATTTAATGTATATATACCATGTGTATGTTAGAATCATCCTTAATAAAGGTGACAGCCAGTTTTTGAAAAAAAAAGAAACATTTAATATATTTATTTGGTCGTTTACAAATAAATATTGATCTTCAGATCCACTTGTCGAAGAATATTTATTATTACACGTTACCTTCACCGAATTAGATCTTAATCAGATTAAATCGATTTCATTTGCATCATGAGCTCTTCGAGAGTACTTCCACTTGTATCGCAAACTACACTGTCATCGGTATCCTGGGCAGGCTTCGTGTACGCGTGTTCGAGGCCCTCGCAAGTACTCTGGCTGGGTTTTTCTTCAGGTTCGTCCTCCTGCGTTTCGTCGACCAAAGAAATTCCTAAAAATGAAATAAAATTCGTTCATCATTCTGGAGTAAATTTTCGATAGAATTGATAAAGGAATTCTTAATTTACCCCATTCGTTGCTCTCGTGGATCGGTTCATCTTCTTTCTCCTCTTCAACTTTTTCTTCCTGAGGTCTCAGTGCATAAGTTGCTTGGTGCTTCCTGCAGTTCGTGTCGTCGCAATTTTTGTTAGGTAATAATTTCATGGAAGGAAAATAATCCACTAGCGCGTTGTATCCCAAATAATAGGTCGGCGTTCCGAAATTTAGAAGGTATTTCAATGAATTTTGAGCCAACAATCCAGCTACGATTCCCATCGTCGTAGGCAGCGATGCTGCACACACTCCATCGCGTTTTAATGTTTTTTCGTCAATATTCGAAGCCACTACCAGTGGTGGTACACACTGCAAGGAATTATTTATTTACGTAAAAAATAATTTAAAAATAATATAAAAAATTGAGGAAATTGTTACTACGTTATTGACTCACTGCAAAGCAAGCTGTTTCTCCAGGTACAATTAATTGTACGTGCCCAGAAACTGCATTCTCAGACACACCACTTTCATACCAAGTCAAATTCAGTTCGTTGCAAGCAGCATTTATGGTCATTCGAGCTTCAAAATTATCGACACAGCTCAAAACCAGGTCCACAGTTTCACCAGTGAGACTCGAAGTCCTGGAAAGGATAAATAATAATTCTGAAAATTTCTTGAATTTGTTACGCAGTGAATAAATTGCAATGAATTGTCAAATGCAGCGCTCGCAATATTCTACCTTATCGTTTCCATAAAATGCTCAAAATTGTCAACCGTTGTGATGTTGTAATTGTGAGTTTCAATTTTAACATCAGGATTGATAAATTCCAGAGTTCTGGCTGCTGCGTCTACTTTACTGAGGCCTACTTGATTGGGTTGAAAGAACAATCGATTCATGTTGGCTAACTCGACTTTGTCGTAGTCGAAAAGAATTAGCTGGAAATAAAGCATTTTTTAAAGTTATTCTTCTTGATTTGCAGGTGTCAGGAAATTGAAGAATTTTTCAATACCTTGCCAATTCCGCATCTAGTCAACATTTCAGCAGTGACACTGCCAACTCCGCCCACTCCTACTATCGCTACTGTGAATTCTCTGATTTTCTCATAATTGTCAACAATGCCCATCCTTTTCAATGCCATGAGACGACTGAAAAATTAAAAAATTAAGAATCTTCCATTTTTAAATCTATCAAAGAAACGTTTTTATTGTTCGATTACCTGTAAGGATTCGTGTCAACCACTTCACTGGACAGATTTGTTATTTTTTTACGTGCATTGCAATCATTGATGGATTTCAAATCAGCAAGCTCCTTTTCCAAGCTCTGGATTTTCGATCGGAGTTCTTCAACGGTAGACATTTCGTTAAACGGTAAAATCTTACAAAAATATAAAAAATATGATAAACAACAATTAGAGCAAGCAATTGACACGTGTTGCCATATGCTGAATTTTGACACCTGCTTGTGACATTTGTCTCAGCATGAGAAAAGCAGACTAGCGCCTCTATTGCTGATTTTATGTAACATGTTGAAAGTCGCTCGGTAGGTAACTTACCGACTTATATTTTTAGAACTTTTCATGTAGAGACATCTGCTGTACTTTCTTTGAACTAAAATTGATTAGGAATCGCTCAGTCGATAAAAATTCTATTGCACGTTTTTCAACAAAAACAAACTTTTGGAAACAGTAATTTTTATTTTTTCGAGAAAAAAGAACAATTTCTACAAAATTTTTCTAAAAATATCAATCACAGAAGAAATAAAAATCTGTTTTTGATTAATTTCTTTCGCGCTTACATCAGATTAGAGAATTAATAAAAAAAGATGTGAAATCACCGGTTGATCCTTCTGAGACTCGCAAAACATAACCTCATCGTGAATATAAAAAATCGTAAAAAAATACCAAAAACGTGATGTCAACATTTAATTGTTAAAAACAATTAATTTATTCGAAATAAAGTTTTTTTGCCACCACGAAACAATGTTTACGGTTGGGTTAATAAAACTGTCGATGAGATCGAGCAATGCCGGTGCCAAGTCGTACGTACCGCGTGCAAACTGTCGACGAATTCACAATTTGAAGAAATTTTTGACACGAGATAAACAAATTGGAGCTTGCACTGAACATTTTCAATATTACGAATCAAAACCAAGTTCATTTTACATAACCTCAAATGTGAAATGTTTGTCGAATAATAAATTCTGCCCTGTGCGGAATTACTCCACCGATGAACGTCATTCCATCCCCAAGACTCCCAAGAGAGAAAACGTTTTTGGCGAATTGGGTGGCAATCGATTCGACAACATCGAGATGGACGAGGATGAATTGGAAGAGGAAAAATTTACCGAGAACGAAGCAAAAGTTCCTCGCTCCCACAGATTAACTCCAGGAGGCTACGCGGCTCTCATAAAATCTCATCTCCAGAAAAAAGATTTAAAATCCGCTTTCGAAGTCTTAGACCTTGCGAAAGCGCACAGAGTTCCGCCAACGACTTACATGTACAATTTGTTACTACGAGCTTGCGCCGTTGCCGGAGACTTTAAAAAAGCTCGATCCTTGTACGCGGCGATGAAGAAAAAAGGTTTGCAATGCAACGGCGCAACTTATACGAGTATATTGAATGCGTGCGCTGAATATCCTTTCCCAGTTGCGATCGAATATCTCGAGAATTTGAGAACAGAGTTTGCCGAAAAAAATGTAGTTCTCAACGATACTCATTACAATACCATGGTAAAGGTTTACGGCAAGCATGGAAAGATATACGAAGCTTTTGAAATCGTTGACATGATGAGGGACAAACGTTTGCCAACGGATATTGTGACTTTCAATCATCTCCTCATCAGCGCTATTTCGAATAAAGACGAAGGACTCAGGCACGCTCTGACTATCTGGCACGTAATGCAAAGACACAGGATAAAGCCGAGGCTGGAAACTTACAATCTTCTCTTGAGAGCGATCAGAGACACGTCTTTCGGTGATCTGAAAGTAAACGATCTTTTGGTAGACAAAGAGCCTCGATGTCAAATTTGTTTGGATGACGCTGTGAGACCGGATCTTCTGGCTCAACAGCCGACAGTCAACAGCTTGGTTTTCGCAGAGATGAAATCTGAAGAGATTGATAATGAAAAAGTTAAAACCAGGAAGTCTAGATATAATACAAAATTGCCAGCTGTAACTAATTCTAATGATAAAAATATAATGAATATTGAAGAATTGACGAAAAGCACTCCGTTGGAGGATATTCGAAAAAAAAATCGTCTCATACTGTTCGGAGGATTGGATGGTATTTTTGAGCGAATGGAAAGAGATGGGATCACTCCGGATGCTAAAACTGCAACGATGTTGATGGATCTTGCGCCTCTTTCCAAAGCCGCTGAAGATACTCTGGTAAAAACTCTCCAGAGCAAAAAAATTCCACTGGATATAGATTTTTATAACATGCTAATGAAGAAGAGAAGCCTTCGCAGAGATTACGAAGGAGCGAAGGTAATAATAATAATGAATTTATACGTAGGAATATTTTTATAAAATTTCATTTTGCTCACGGTATATACATTTTCAGGAAGTCATCGATCTTATTCAACGAAGTGGCTTGTATCCTGATATCATCACTTGGGGTATCTTAGCTCTCAGTTGCCATACTTTGGAAGATGCCAGGACTCTGATCGAGGGTATGAACAATACGGGATACGAGATTAACGCTGTGATAGCCGGCACGCTGATCGGGAACGCGAGTCGAAGATATAGATTCGACTACATTCTCGAAATAATGGAAATTCTACTGGAAAAACGTATTCCGCCAAACTGGACGCTCTACGAGGCTTTGCGTAAATTCGAGACAGAAACGAAGACGATGGTAGACCAAAAAGTGAGTAATAAATTTTTTTTTTTTAAACGCTACTGTTTAACAAAACACTTCTATTTTCTGTTTATAGAATCAATCGCGTACAACCAAACATCCAGCGTTTAGACAAGGTTTCGCCTTATTCTCATTGCGTTATCCAAAATGGTTAAAAAAGATGGAACAATTGGAAGAAGATACGCTGAGAAAAAAAGTACATCGAAAAAGTCGTTGAAAAGAGTAAGAAAAAAAATTGCGTTGAATAAAAAAAAATATTTTTTTTTGCTAATTTGATTCGAGATACAGATATTTTATCTACCTATGCGTGATTTTATCTTCGGAAGATCTTCGGATGTGTGTAGAGAAAGAAGAAAATTGGAGAGCGACAAAGTTTTTGCGAACCCCGAATATTTATTAATCGTCTTCAACGAAGATACGGGGATCGAGGTTCAGAGACCCAGGAACGACATCTCGCTCCAGAAATGACTCCTCGTGGTGGACAAGTTCCTCTAATACTGAGTTTGTTGTAACCGGTCGGTCCTGTCGGTTGTGCTCCGCAAGTTTCGAGGGCGACGAAGTCGTCGACGTGGAGCGATGGCGGTCTCGATGTGTTCGGAGGTCTCGATCTGAAGGGGTCGGCACCTCGTCCGGCGCCTCCAGCTGCTGGTCCACCTCTCATCGAATTCACGAATTGAGCTCTTCCTCGCATCGGTGTCACTGATATCAAAGTAAATGAAAATTCGTCAATTTGATGAAAAAAAATTGATCGCTAAATATTCAAGGAACAGGAATCTTTCTTCTTACCAAAAGGTTGTTTCGTTTTTATCGTTGGTACGCTCGTTTGTTTTTGAGTGTCCCGAGAATCCTCAGCTCCGTCATTTTGTCCTTTAGGCTGCATCGGTTGCGTCGAATCGTCCGGTGGAACTCTGGAGCACAACAACTGAGCCTCGGTCAGGAGATTGAAGTCCGGAGGTAAAAGCTCAGCGGCGAGAGCTATGAGATCGACTGTGTTGTTGGCATCGTTAGCAGTCACCGAGGCATCGACGAAAGTACGTTTTCTCGAGGATCTGGACTCTCTGCAGTAATTTCCCAATGAACGCTGAGAGAATTGATTGAGAAGAGCCTCTGGAGTTGGTAAGAGCGGCTCGAGCATCTCCGGGACGGGTTCTTTCTCCTCTTTGGAGTCCATGCTCGTCCTCAGTTGCTCCACGAGCTCCTCGGCCTCTTTCAATTTCTCGAGCGGATGCTGACCGCTCTTGTCCCAGGAGACGAGCGATGCCAGCTGAGATTCTCGAAGGTACAACGAACGTTCGGGACTCCTGCAGGTCACGAGACCCTCGAGGAACGAAACGATCAACGATTTCAAAATAATGTCTCCGGTTTCTTGCTCCGTCTCGTCGGTCTCCATTTTACTAGAGACGTGCTCGAGCAACGATTTCAGGGCTCCAGGATTATTCTCGAGACAACTCTTGACGTGATACAATCCGTAATTGTGTCCCGTCAGGGAAATGAGTATTCGCAGATCGCTCTCGAGGACGCTTTGCGGATGTTTCGTAGCGTTGGCCAGGATGTCGATCAAGGCGGTGAGAATCGAGAGGAGCGGATCTTTGCTCGGGACCGAGTGAGTCAGACGAATCTCGAAGGTTTCGCTGCTCATTTCCTCCTGGACGAGGCTCAGCTTGTCGTCGCAGAGCGTTGAAAAAGTGTCGAGGATCTCGAGCTGAACGACCGGGTTCGAGCTCGTTTTCAACGTGGTGCACATCATCTCGACGACCGGAGGATACTTCTGATCGGATTTCACTTGTGCTCTTGAGGTTGGACTGAGAAGAGTCAAGAGAGTCGCTTTCAGTGGTGCATGCAGAGCGAGATCCGCGAGCAGAGCCAGAACCGGTGAATTATTTTCAAGCGGTGTCGCCGCGAGGATTCGATCAAGAAGGCATCGTCCGACGAGGAGAGCGCTCGGAGCCGCCAGGTCGCTGATCTGCTTGCAAACCGTTGATAAAAGATTGAGCAACTTCTCGTCCCAACTGGCGCATAGAAGACAAAGAGTCTCGGTGAGATTTGCCGACTGAGCCTGAAGATGAGCCGACCACAATTTCCGAAGTCCAAGTGCTCTCGTCACTTCCTCGTTCGCGTGGATATCCTCGACTCGCAAAATCGGTGGCAAGAGTCGAGAGAGGAGCTTCAGACCTGGAACAAAATTCGCCGGACACGAGGAGATCATCTTCAGGACTTCGCCGATCATCTGCGTCCACAGGGACTTGGCGACGTTTCCAGCACCATCGGAATCAACGGCGCGAGTGAACGCGAGCAACGTCTCGGCGATCTCGTCAGCGAGGTACCTCAGAGACGAGCTGCACGTGGGAATCGCCTCGACGAGGGCCCAAACTCCCAGCAGCGGTGCCACGGCCGTCAAATCCTTGAAATCCGTCGCCATGCATTTTACGAGACGCTCGATCAAGGCTCGAACCAGCTTGACGCAGGGCAAGAGAAGAGCGATCAGAGCGAGTCCTCTTCGTCCCGTCAGAGAGACTCGGTGCAAGTAAGGCTGCTCGTAGAAATTCGCGACTTTCGTCAACACGGAGACCAGAGCCGTCAAACCGTCCGCGGCGAACAATTGCGTCAGGGCGTTCCTGTGCTTGAGCTCGATGTAACTCTCGATCGGGTCGATGTCGCCGTTCGATGGAAATACGAGATAGTGCAATATTCTGCAAGCCGTCAGGAGCTCACCAGGCAAAGATGCAGATTTCTCAGCGTATTTCCTGACAACAGCGACCAAGGAAGTCACGTCCCCGTAGTTCCAATTCGCTGCTTGTCCCGCGATCGTCAAGTGCGCTATGACGTCGCTCAGTGAGCCGTTGTTCCTCGACTCCTCGAGTATCGTCGACGCCCTGGTCTGGAGAATCTCAACCTTGTCCGAGTAGCGCACAGTCACCGATATTATCTCAGCTGCGAATTCTGCGAGGTCCGGGTCGTTCAGGTAAGGCGTCAGGTAATCCATGAAGTTGTTCAACGGCAGAACTGCGATCACGGCTTGCAATCCGTCCGGATAAATGAGAAAAGTGTGGAGTTTCCTCAACGGCAGCCACCAATCGTTCGACAGAGTCGAATTCGGAGGTTGTTGATTTTTCAGCATCACCAGGCACTGGACAACTTGCAAACGCCAAGCTAAAATGCAGCCCGCTCCGGATTTATCGTAACGCATGGTTTTCAGTATCGATTTCGTTATTTCGGATTCACGAAGCAGATACAAGAGACCTTCACCCGTGTCGGCTAAACGCATTATGAATTTCCTCGTCGCGAGGATGAGTCCTTTGTCCGAGTTCGGTGAACACAGAACGAGCAACAGACGTCGGAGAAGCGCGTGCTGCTCGAAATACGATATCAAATGTTTCCGTGGATTCCTCGACTGCTCTCGATCGAATTCCATTTGCTTGCTCGCGGGTAATTGCCTCCTGGGCTGGGCCATCAGGGTCGGAGCGCAGACGTAAGTTTGCGTGAGCTCGTTCAGAGCCAATTCGTTCAGAGCTCCGATCTCCTTGGACTGTTCGAGCAATTCGTAAATATGAATTTTTCGCAGTATCGACGTCAGGGCGTACTTCAATCTAGCGAGTTTTGCCTCGTCGAGCATCTCGAGCGTCAAACGATAAAGATTGTTATCTGATTTTAGAAACTCTTCGACGATGAGGGGACTCACGAGCGAAGCGTCCAGTGCTCGCAAAGCAGCGAGCTTCACAGGGAGGGCAACGTTTTCTCGCATGCAGAGAGTCAAGAGTTTCCTCGGTGCGTCGACCTTGAGTAAAATATTCGAACCACCGAGAAGAGAACACGACGCCTCGGCCAGACGCACGCCAACTTTTACGTGACGGACTTTGTAAGCTGGCTGCGGTTGGCCACGTGCTAATTCGAGATCCAGCGAGGCATTCACTATCTCTGTCCAGTCGCAAAGGTCTTCGTTGTCCAGTTGCTTCAACGAGGAAAGAAGCGTGCACAGCGACTCGCAGCTGTGAACAAAATTTTCCTTTTCCTGTCCCGGGGCAGAGTTGAAGTTCTTCGTCAACTTCGACAAAGAGCGTATTATCTCTCGAATTTTTTCCAAAGCCATTTCGTCGTGATTCTGTACATCGTGAAATGCACTCTCTGGGAATTTCTCGAGTTCCAGCAGATCCGGTGGTTTTATGGGGTAAAGATTTTCCGCTTGTACAGAATCGCACTGGTAATCCATGCACGATGGCGGGACATCGTCAGCCATTAATTCCTCGTCAGAGAGAATAGGCTCAAATGGCTCGACTGTCGTATTCGTCGTTTCTTCGACCTCCCGCTCTGCACGATCCTCTTCCTCTTCCGCTGATATTGACTCTGGACTCAGAGACACGAGAGACTCGGATGGAGGCGAGGATGGACGTTTTGTTCCTTTTCGTGGTGAGCTCTGCGGCGCCTCGTCTCCGCTCCATCGAGTTGGTTCCAATTGAGGATGCTCCACTGGTGTATCCCGGGGAGTCGGTTCCACCGTTTGAATCGGTTGTATCGTTGGAGAGGGAGCTGACACGGCACATGTTTCTTGCTGCAAAAAATAAATTAATTATTCATATAATTATTTGCAACGTAATATTTTAGAAAATTTCAATTTAGTATTACGTTTTTGTAGATGTATCAAAAATTAGTTTAGATGTAAATCAAATTATTCAATTTTTTAATGATGAATATTTTGAGTAATATAAATCTGGGACATTTCTATTTACTGGTACGTTTTTGTAGATGTATAAAAAATTAGTTTAGATGTAAATCAAATTATTCAATCTTTTCATGATGAATATTTTGAGTAATATAAATCTGGGACGTTTCTATTTACCGGTACGTTTTTGTAGATGTACCAAAAATTAGTTTAGATGTAAATCAAATTATTCAATTTTTTCATGATAAATATTTTGAGTAATATAAATAAATGTAAATACTAACACTGACTGTTGGTACTGGATTTTGATTTTCAAAGTACCAATCCGGCTGAGAATCCACAACTTGAGCAACATTCTCTGTTGATTGTTCACTCCCTGCGATTGGCAGAGTTACAGTCGCAGTGGCGCTGGGATTTTCCTGAGGATTGCTCAGAGATTTTGTAAGAGAGCCGTAAACTGCCAATGTTATTGTTGTATACCAGCCACGTAAAACAAGGCCATCCGTAGGAATTTGCTTTCTTTCGCATTCTAATTGTATATGAACATTTTGTTTGTACTCCAAACCGCCCAAAGATTCGAAAGTCGAAGCGCCAGGTTTGCTCAGATCGTTCACGAAGAATTCAATTTCAAATTGGGAAGGGTTCGTCGCTCTGTAAAGGAACATGATAATAATTATTATCTCGTAAATATGTACAATTTTCAGTTGAATATGCGATTCTTACCCGAGACGAACTCCACCAGGAAAATCTGCTTGAACCCTCGCACCCAGCGGAATTATTCTAACCTCACTTATGTAAACCGGTTTAGGAAACTGCACCAAATCTAAATTGAGTTCCTGTAAAACAAAATTTAATAGAGATTCATGTTTTTCTTTCATAATTCTATGCATGCAAAGTGAAATGCACTTTGTTTGAGTTTGAACGAACCTCAGATATATCGTGAGAAAAAGTATCAAAAAACAATAACTCAACGTTGTCCATTTTTCGACGCTCCAGTCGAAGGACTACCAAAAATTAATGCTAAATTAAGCAACGTCACCGATAAAGCACATCAAAGTCCGAAATACAGCTTAATTTGTACATTGACACATTAAAATTTGTGTAAATTGTATAATGCAAAATGTCAAAATATAGTTTGTGCCTGGAAAGCGATCATCGTATTATTTTTTTGGTAATTAATAATAATTCCCATTGACAGATGGAGCTGTTGTTCCTTCAGTGTAGGGATGATGGTAATAAAGTTTCCTATTTAACAATAAAAATAGTTTTTATTTAGTAAAACAATTATGAAATTAAGACCGGGAAGAACTGTTCGTTAGGAAAACCGGCGAAGAAGAGAACGTTAAATTAAAACCGTCGTTACGCCCAGCCTGTAGCGTTTCTCCCACCAGTTTTCGGAGATTGGAATTGGGTGTTTTTTAAGTCGGTTTACCCGGGCTCTGGGTTACCGACCGCCGCTACATCAGTGTAATGAATGTGATATTCGCCACCAGAGCGTGCTGATGCACCAAAGAACGATTCTTCTGCAAAATAACGAGAGGGAAAAACATGAAAAGAAAGTTGCGAAGGCAAGAAAAAAGCAATATGTAATTTGAATGTGCTCTCTGCACAATTTTACGTGCATTTTTCGAGACTTCCAGTAGTTCAATGTCATATCTCGCGAACTGACGTAAAGACTTGTCAAAAGAGACAAATTCGAAAAATGAAAAAAGAAAATTAGCTTCGCTTCGACGTCGCAGGTTGTGTACAGCAAAGAACATAAAAAATCGCTGAGCGGCAATGGCAATCACGTGACCACCCAGATTTCGTAAATTGCGGATTTATCAATTAATAATTGAATTGTCATCAAAAATTGGATCATATCGCCGTTCTTTGGATCGAAAAGAATGTATCACCGTTTTTTTGAGCTGAATTTTACAATATTGAGAGAGAAATCTGTAGAGAACAATTATGGGAGCTTTTCAGCAATTGAAACACAATCTCACACAGAGTGACACAATTGTCGTTTGTGTCACTACGACTAAATCGACTACGCTTTCAGACTGTATTCGGTTATATGGACTTGTGTCATTGGTGGAAAGCACGATCGACAAACGAAATCGGAAATTACGATGAAAAGCTCAAATATTTAAAATAAAAAGCACTATATAAATAAAAATATGAAAGGGACTCTCGCTGGAAAACTATAAACTGCAAAAAATATGAGGTAACTTTCAAGGCCACTGCAGTTGAATATAACAAAAATTTATTGTCTACTTTACGCGATATTCATGCGCTTCCATTGCAAAAAAAACGTTATAAGCTGCAGGTCTTTTTCCCAATCGTAAATTCGAAGCTCGAACAAGACAACAAGTCGAACCAGTGACAGCAGCGGTCGATTCGCGTCAAGAATTTTGAGTGTCTTGTGTGGCTAAATATTTCTATCCAAAAAAGATCAAAATTTTCAAATGTACCGAAGAGATTCGATCAGCTAACATGAGTAAATAAATAAAAATAATTCAATGTAGTAAAACAACTAAATTCCTCAAAAATGAAGATCCTTAATTTGTTAAGTGCAACGCTGTGGCTCGTGCTATGCACGAAATCTGTAACACCCATCGCCTGGGTGGACGATCTGACTAAATTCATCGTCGAGAAATTAAATCCACGTCTCGTGAATGTCATGACATGCTCTGACCATAATCAACAATTCAAAAGCATTGCTGTTGACGAATTAGCCAACGGCCTCGTGAAGAAAATACCCATGGTGAGAACGCATACACCAGCAAGTGGCTACAACTTAGTGGACCTAAAGAACCTGAGCATCACTGGTAATGAGTACATAATCAGAGCGACCGAGACATTTCATCTTCTTATTTACGATTCAACTCGTGATCCATCGTCCAAAGACGTGCAGAGGATTATCGACATCGCAGCGGAATTGTCGTCACTTCAACGTCGTCGTAAGTTTTTGCTCATGTTCACGGTAGAAAAGTCTAACAACAATTTCAAACCCCTTTTGGCCCATGCCTGGGAGCAAGGATTGGGAGACTTCACAGTCCTTGAATTCGTTGAAAAAAGAGTCATGAAGATGCAAATGTGGACACAAGTCAACAATTCCGAGCCGATCGTTCATCAACTGAACGATTTTGGAAATGAATCCAAGAAAATGAAATGGCCACAGAACATGGACGATTTATTCCCTAACAAACTAATCGATATGCAAAATCTTCAGGTTAAATATATATATGTTCGTAATTCAAACGAATTTTACAGACCTTTTACTGGTGGAATGTGGATTGCAATGAAATTTTTGCTTGCTTTTATAAGAGCAGAGTCAACGTATCTATATTCAACCGCACTACCCATGAACATGACGGTATTTATGCGATTTGAACATGAACTCAACAAAGCTGATCTACTAACGGCTGCTCAATCGATATCTTCGTTTGAAGGACATGAAGAATTGCGTTCGAGATTTGTAGATATGAAACGAACTTGCGCAATTGTACCAACACTGAAACGATCCAACTCTACTATAAACGTCCACATGTTCGAAGCTTACTTATTAGCGATTTCGATTGTTTTGGTTTATTGGATCATATCGCGAGTACTCAAGTTCGATCGTTCGGCCTGGACCTTTTTCAACATCAGTCAAATACTTTTTGGGATTGGTGGACCAAGGATACCAACTGCGAACGTCGAGCGCATCATGTTCCTTTCACTGATCACCATTTTTGCATTTTATTCTGGCAACATTTACACCGCTATGACGGACATGACCCTTTGGCAGATCTGGACAATTCTGGTTTGGTACCTATCATCTTTGAAACGCATTCGATAGAATTTTGAAACATTTTATCGAAATTCACCTGATTTTTCAAATATGAGGGAAAAGGCTAGGGTGAATACCCATACGGACGGCGTATTCGACTGTTTCAATCAAGCTATAAAGTTTAAAAATGTAACTTGCATTGAGTCGGTACAGTCGTCAAAGGGTGATTTTAAATTGTCAACTCTTTACGATAAAGCGTTGAAAATTGCTAAGCCTTGTTTTTACACTTATTCAAGACATTTATTCGTGAATAAAAAGTCACCCTACCGATCAGCAATTGACACTATGATAAGTCGAACGCAAAGCTTCGGATTCGCAGACTCGGAGCTTCATTTGATCGTATCTAGTGATCCGAATGGGGTACAGTATGGTAGGATACAATTAAAGGACGAGGGATTGCCAAATCCATTCGTAAACTATCGTCTTACCCAACAGTTACTTACTTTCATCATCGCTGGTTTGACACTCTCGATCATTGTTTTTATCGGTGAAATCATATGGTACAGTTTAACGGAGAAAAAATATTTTTCTCGGCTCAAACAGATCAAGTTGAAAGATTTGAAAAAGTTGATGAGCTTCAAGCGGTTCAAGAAGTTCAAACGGATTCTTCACAAAAAACGTATTATACGCAAAGTTGGATTGAGGGAATCGGACTCTTTACCTCAATAGATGACAAGAATCGGCTGTGATGCTCATTACGCTCACGGAAATTACAAAAATTTTAATGATCTCTTATTGTAACGTTCATGAACCTTGCTTCATCTAAAACATCGTCGCACCGACAAAAAAATTTGCCATACATTTCAAATTGCGACACGTTTCAAAACTGGAAAACGACGTGGCTCTGTGACGTTGCGACACGTCAGTCGAATCGGTAACTACCAGGAAAAACTAAAATATTCAGAGTAAAATGCACTATTAATAAAAATACAGAAGAAGCCCCATCGAAAAACTATAAACTGCAAAAAATATGAGGTAACAAGGCCACTGCAGTTGAAATAACAAAAATTGATTATCTGTTTTTCGCAAAACTCGTGCGCTTTCATTGCAAAAAAAAATCGTTAAGCTGCGAGTCTTTTTCCAAATCGTAAATTCAAAGCTCGAACAACACAACAAGTCGAACCAGTGACAGCAGCGGTTGATTCGTGTCAAGAATTTTGAGTGTCTTGTGCGCCTAAATATTTCTATCTAAAAAAAAATCAAAATTTTCAAATGTACCGCAGAGACTCGATCAGCTGACATGATAAAATAAATAAAAATAATTCAAAGCAGTGAAAAAAACTGAATTCTTCAAAAATGAAGATTTTTCATATACTAAGTGCAACGCTGTGGTTCGTGTTATGCACGAAATCTATAACAGCCATCGCCTGGGTAGACGATCTGACTAAATACGACATCGTCGAAAAATTAAATTCACGTCTCGTGAAAGTCATGACATGCTGTCATCAACAATTCGAAAGCATCGCTGTTGACAAATTAGTCAGCGGCCTCATGCAGAAAATTCCTACGGTCAGAACGCACATACCGAATATGGATGTCGATTGGATGTTACCAAAAAATCTCAGTATCATTGATAATGAGTATGTCATCGGAGCGACTGCGACACTTCACGTTCTCATTCACGATTCAACTCTTGATTCGTCGTCGCCCGAACACGTAAAATTTATGTTACTGGTAGCAGCGTTTTCATCGGAGAATCAACGTCACCGGAAGTTCTTGCTGATGTACAAGGTAAAAGAAAAGTCTGATCCGATTCAATCAACATTCTTGTTGGACCTTGCTTGGAAATGTGGATTGATTGACTTCACAATCCTTAAATTCGTTGATGAAGGAGTTACCAATTCCAAGCCGATCGTTTATCAGCTGAACGGGTTTACAAACGAATCGAAGACAATGGTATGGCCACAGAGCATGGACGGTTTATTCGTTAACAAACTAATCGACATGAAACATATGGAGATAGTTCATGACAATTATCTTCACCCATCAGACAATATTACCAAACTTTATCGTACGGAACTGTCGACCATCTTACAATATGTGTTTAGTTTACCATGGCTAGAGAAGACGTATCTATTTTCAACTACAAAGGCAGTCAGCCTGAGCCCGGATATGCTAGGGCGTCTTGCATTTGACCAGAGAGGAATTGATGCAATAACGGAGCCTGAGGCGGTATCGTATTTTTCTCAATTCGAACGATTGCGTTCAAGATGGGTAGATATGAAACGAATTTGCGCAGTTGTACCAATACTGAAACGATCCAAGATTTCTCTAAACGTCCACATGTTCGAAGGTTACTTATTAGCGATTTCGATCGTTGTGGTTTATTGGATCATATCACGGCTCCTCAAATTCGATCGTTCTTCCTGGACCTTTTTCAACATCGGTCAAATACTTTTCGGGGTTGGTGGACCAAGAATACCGACTGCGAACGTCGAGCGCATCATGTTTCTTTCACTGATCACCATTTTTGCATTTTATTCAGGCAACATCTACACCGCTATGACGAACATGACCATCGAGACTGAAAGCGAAGTTTCATTCAACTCTTTCGAAGATCTAGATAATTCAGAGCTGTCACCTGTGCTCACTATTTGGTATCCGAAGAATTTTTTACAATATTATGTACATTCATCTGATTTTCAAAAAACAAAAAGCAAGTTACAGTTTCGCTTCGGTCCTGCGAAATTAGTAATCGAATGCTTTAACGAAGCTATAAAGTTTAAAAATGTAACTTGCATTGAAGACACGCTGTCGTCAATGGGTGAAGCAAGATTCAAAGCCTTCACCGATGGAGCGTTGAAAGTTGCTAATCCTTGCTTTCTCACTTATTCAAAACATCTCTACGTCAGTGACTTATCACCCTACCGAACGGCTATTGACACTATGATAAGTCGAATGCAGAGCTTCGGATTCGCAAGCCATGATATATATGCGGACTTATCTGTCAAGATAAAGGCTAAGCAGTATGGCAAGATGAAATTGAACGATGAGGAATCACCGAACCCATTGGCAAACAATCGTCTTACCCAACAGTTACTTATTTTCATCACCGCTGGATTGACGCTATCGATTATTGTTTTTATTGGTGAGATCACGTGGAATAGTTTGTCGAAGAAAAAATATTTTTCTGGGCTGAAGCAGATGAAGTTGAAAGATTTGAGAAAGTTGATAACCTTCAAGCGGTTCAAGAAGTTCAAACGGACTCTTCACAAAAGGCGTATTATACGCAAAGTCGGATTGAGGGAATCGGACTCTATCTCATTAGAGCTCGAGAGCCCTCTGTGATGCTCATCAAGCTCACGGAAATTACAAAAATTTTAATCATCTTTTCTTGAAACGTTCATGAATCTCACTTTATCCTAAACATCGTTGCACCGACAAAAATATTTGCTATGCATTTTAAATTGCGACCCGTTTCAAAACTGGAAAACGACGTGGCTCTGTGACGTTATTGCGACACGTCAGTCAAATCGGTAACTACCAGGAAAAACTAAAATATTTAGAGTAAAAAGAACTGTCAATAAAAATACGGAAGAAACTATATGAAAACGAAAAACTATAAAAAAAAACTATAAACTGCAAAAAATATGAGGTAAAACTTTCAAGGCCGCTATGGTTTCAACGCGTCTACGCTAAATTCATGCGCTTCTATTAAAAAAAAAACGTTCAGCTGCAAGTTTTTTTTCCAAATCGCAAATTCGAAGCTCGAAAAACACAAGTGATATCAGCGGTTGATTCGCGTCAACAATGCTGAGTTTCTTGTCACTAAATATTTCGTAAAAAAAGATCAGATAAAAACAAACAAATAAAAAATGCAGAAAACATCATTACTGACCGAGTTCGAAACCAGCTTGTAAAAACTGCTCACAGATGGCAGCAAAATGTTCTTCCCATCAGACGCGGACAACGCAGCGTAGAGGAGCAACAAGTATCGCACCTTCTGGTCGCAGCGTCTCGGTTTTGTGAATTGTTAGTGTTTTTTAAATAACTGTTTGTATAAAATCACGTCAACCTGACTCATAATGATATGATATACAGTCAATAATAGTGTATTCTCATAACTGAAGACCAAATACTTGTAAATACACGTGTTAAAATTTTTTTACAGCGACTGCACAACGAGGAAGCTCATTCGGCCAATGGAGCTGGTAAACACTCACAAAATCGCGCGAAAATGACACACCTGACGCGCGTAACGGTTTTCCCGCCATTTTAATGTGTTGCATCGTTATTTCGCAAATTAAACTACACAAACATTTTTATCTTCAAGAAGAACACGTGTTAATACAATCGGACAAAGAAAATCAACATATCTCCACTGAAAAACTTTAAAATACGGTAAGCACTCAGCTACCTGAAGGTCGTTGGACATCAGACCTCATCTACATTGTTTAGTCGTTTTGCGAATTTTTTCTAAAGTGAATGATGATATAGACAATAAAATCTTGTTTCTTTTTATTAATCATTATATTGTTTATTCGATTTTTATTTTTTTATTGTTTTTTATCGTCTTTAAAATCAATTTGAATCAACTTTTGGTCATCGCTTTGTTCTATCTCGTAATTTTTTTATTAAATGTTAATGTCATCTTTGATTTTTTATCAACAGATGATGGCTACACCTACTAGAGACTTCTTACGTCAACCGGATGCTGGACGTCGCAGATCTGTCCGTCAAGCTTTGGCTGTAATTCCAGACATGACCGGATCAACAGTATCACCCAGTACGTTTATTTTTATTTGTTTATTTTCTGTTATTTTTATTGCATTTTTATGGTTTTTTCGTCTCACACAGGAACGCCGCTTTCTCTGGAAGTCAGCTCCATGGATAATGTAATGAACAGTAGATACAGTATGGATTCTTGGAGCCCAGCACCCAGCCCCGATGAATTGGTGATACAAAAGCGTGGCAGAAGGCGCAGAACGATAGTTTGGTCGCCGGACGCTGATGCCAAGAGAGACAGCCTTCTTAGGTACTTTCAGGATTTGATTTTTTATTCATTTTAATATAAAGAGCTCCGAGAAATAAATAATAATAAATAAATGTCTTTCAAAGCTTGAGTTCTAGAGACCGTACGCCGGTCAAAAGTCCATCCAAGTCCACAGTAGTGCTCAGAAGCACTCCTCGGAAGAGACTCATGCTAGGAGAGAGCAGCGAAGCTCAATTGATGACTCCCGAATCGAAAAAGACACCTTACGAAGATTACAAAGTCAGCGGTCAGAAAGAATTTTCTGGCAGCGTGGAGAATGGATTGAGAGGCTTGAGTCAGGAGCAGCTTGTCAAAGTCATTATGGATTTGATCACGATGCAGGAGGACGGAATGCTCACTAAAGATGACAAACTGAGCGACGTCATTCTGAAAACCATGCCGATTGCCGATATTCGACCGTTGCGAGAGAGATTGGCGAATCTCAGACAAAATGTTTACGCGAGTCTCGTTTCCTACGATCTTAACGATTCCGCTTACAGTCGAGCCTACATACATTTGGATGCATTCGAGGTAAACTTCGAGAAATGAAAAGTTATACGATATACGTGATCAAATTTTTTTTCTAATGGATATTTTTTGTAACAAGCATACTCGGAAGGATTTCTCGCAGAGGTTTTCGATTTTTTTTATCTGTATTTGTTAATTATTTGAGATAATATTTTATGATTATGGAGTAGATTTTATATTTCTATATTTGTCAATTATTTGAGATAATATTTTATGATTATGGAGTAGATTTTATATTTCACGAATACTTACCCTCTTTTGTCTTCTTTTCAGAAAACCGTAATCGAGCAAGGTAATAGATTAATCGAATCGGAACATTGGACCGCTGCAATGCAGTACGTTTTTGCGGCCTGGTCCATCACTAAGGATCTACCTGAATGGGAAAACCAGGGTCGCGACAATACAACGAAGAAGTGTTACCGCGTGTTAACGAAGTTCTGCGCTCAGGCTCTGCGAAATGGAAACTTCGCAGCCTCTACTTTGGACGCGTATTGCAAGAAGTAGGTTTTTTTTAATAGTTTTTACGTTTTTGAGTCAAGATTCTCGGTGTATTATCTATTTTTATTTTTACAGACTAGAAACTATGATACCTGAATGCGAGGACTTGAAAATTTGCTTACAAATGGCCGACGAGACGACGTACTGCGATTTCTGATCCAAGAAGCATCGGTCGCGCGAATGTACATTCACATACATTTACGAGGCAAATTTTAAATTGCGTTGGACGTTGGGGAGTTTGATATATTAATTTCAAACGTATCTCTCTCTGTAATATTGTATCAAATTGTTCAGTATCGAGCACGATTTCTCGGTCGTTTATCCCATTGACGAAACATCGCAGATTTGATGAATCGATGTTACGGACCAAGATTGTTGTTGGATCATTTCATTATTTTATCATCAAAATTTTGATTAACACAGACCAGTGTTTTCAGTGTTATTTTTACCGGTGCGGTTAAAATTTTTGTTTATCGCGAAGAGAAGTGGTCGATCTTTCATTTAATAATTATTGTTTTCACGGCGAACTGCCTCTGACTTATTTGCGTTATTGATGCTTGACTGCGTTGCACTATGTTGCCTTTAAAAGGATAAAATGAAAAGTGTATTTTTTTGCTCATCGACTTTTTGTACCAATAAATAATAAATGAATCTTCATTGAATCGTGCTCTAATTTCTATACGATTTTTCCTCAAGTTTTGTTCGTAAACATAACGATAAGAAACCAAATGTAGGTCTGAACGCGCTTATTTGATTATTTCATCACTTTTGGAAAACTTCCATGACGAGGAATCCAGAATCAATGGATCACTTTTTCACATCAGGATTTCACAAATATGAAAAATTTGTGATAACGTCGTGCGTTTTACACCTCTTCATCTTTTTATGAAAAACAATTTATTTTTTGTTCGTGATCGTGCATGCTTACATAATCTGGTCAATATTATTTTCAAAGGCACACATTTTATTCTTTTTTTATAAATCATTATAATCTTTCGATTTCAACGAGGTTTTCGGCCACGCGTACATGTATAATAGTATTGCCACGTTAAAATTTCACCCGTTTTAAAACCATAAACATTGGCGGCTTCAAGGGTAAAAATATTTCTAAACTTACACAAAAAACAATTCATCTTTCGTACCGTCTCGTTTCTCCTACCCTTGTTATTCTCTTCATAATAAAATTTGTTACGATATTTTCGGGTACATAAATGTCGCGAATGACTAAAATTAAAATACCATTAAAACTTAAACGTTCTATTGGCAAGCTTAGAGAGACGGATTTAACTTTTTCAACGACGAAGATTCCTCGAATCCAATGTACAGCTACGGATTCGAAAAATTTCGCGGAAAAACAACGAAATCCAACGATTATAAAAATTTACAAGACTTGAGAATTCGCGAATGAGAAAAATTAATTTGAATTCATCTAAACAAAAAACATTTAGGTGAAACAAAAAAGAGCAATTAAATAAAATTCAAGTCCGCTTCTGGTGTCATCTTACGCTTCGGAAAATTAGATTAAAATATACAAAATACAATTTCGTAAAAAAAATGCACAGAAAATTCGCAAAATTGTAACAATTTCATCCTGATATTGTCGAATCCCGGAGGATTTTTGTCGCGAGAATTTTTCTACAATTTCTTAAGTTAGTAAAAGGGATTCCGAACGGGAGAGTTTGCAAAAGGTATCCAGTAAGTACACGTGTATGTAAAGATTTAAATAGGCACGCGAAATGATGTTTTCTACTATTGAACAGAGATACGCAAAAGCGTTTACAAAAACAGGAGAAACGGGTTAGTCTTCTTTCGTTTTGTAAGAAAAAAAATAACGGCCAGCGAGTGATGAGAACTATGATTTTAGTTTTTTTTAGGCTACTCGAAAAGTGAATACTCATTGGTAGAAGAAAACCCATCTGATCTTTCTTTCCCCTCTTCTGCTTCTCTTTTCGCCGGACTGGCGCAATTAAATAATATCAATAATATGTAACAATACAATACACGCTATTTAAAAAATACCTAATAAGATAAAGCTGCAAATTGAATACTGTGGTGATAAATGTTTCGAATTTTGTGAGAAACTCTTGCAGATTTTTCGTCAGGCCTCTCTCAGTCTGCTTTCGCCGGTTGAACTCTCGGATATAGCTAAAAATTGAAAAAAGCACAAAATTATTATTTTTATTATTATTTTTCCTCTGATGTACGTAATTTTTTTATTAATTCGAATACTTACGCCCAGTAAGTTTCGTGGTACGTAGCCCTCTCGATGTCCAAGCTTGCTCCACCACCATTCTCTCTCGTTATCGTCTCCTTTTCGCAAGATAACCAACGAATCACCATTTTTCAGCGTTAGCTCATCGTTGTGCTGCGCCTCGTAATCGAAGACCGCGTAAACTTGCCCATTATTCATAATGCCCAATTTCTCTTGAACACCTGTAAAGTTAAAAAAAATTATAAGAATAACTTTGAATAATTTCTTATTTTATCAAAACAATTAAATTATTATTAAAAAACTTACTGTACAAATATTCGGAACATCCATCAAATCCTTCCTCGTCCTCTTCACATTTTTCCGCAGCTGTCTCGTGATCGGAGAGCGTCGTCGCGAATATGCAAGCACCATGCTCCACGAGGAATCTGACCATCGCGAGGTTGTTGCAGCTGGCAGCGCAATGAAGAGGTGTCCTATTTCGAAAGCATAATTTATATTTAATTACATTGTGATCACTTTTTAATTATCTATCGATTTTTCTATAAACTTTATAATCGTTAATTGCTTCGTTATTTTGATATCGATAATTCTAATCTACGAAAAATAAAGAAAGATGATTCACCATCCATCGCTGTCCTGAGCGTTGACGTCGCATCCGAATTCGACGAGGAACTTGACGATTTCGAGATGTCCAGCACAAATGGCATTGTGAAGAGCGGTGATACCCTCGTCGTTGGCCGAGCTCGGATTCGCAACCTCCTTGGCAGTTTTCTTGACGAGTTCGAGCTCACCCTCGAGGCTGGCATCGAGCAGGAGGGCCAACGGGTCGAACGAGACCCGTCTCGACAAATTGGCCTTACCCGTGGTTGATTTTAAATTGCCCTTCTTACGCCTGACAACGTCGTTCGACGTTTTACCCTCGATCTCCGTCTCGGCTCGCCTCTCGCTGTCTGTCTTGCCAATCTTCAGTTTATCCTCGATGTTGAGAACGTTCAACGCGTCCACGATATCCGAATCCTCGAGTTTCTCGTTGCTCGATATCTCCTCAATATTTCCAACGTTGCTCAATTTCTTCCCGTTGTCCGTAACTTCTGGCGACTGCTGCTGAGGCTGCTGCGTTTGAGGTTGCTGTAACTGCTGCTCGCTTTGTATGAGGTCCGCTGGTATCTCGGTCTCCGGAAACAGAAACGCCGGTGGCATTTCAATCCGACGATTTATCGACACGTTAACGTTCGACTTTGCATAGCGTAATCTCGGCTGCTCCGAGAGCGGAGCTTTCTTCAAAGTCAACGGACGTGCCTTGATCAACTGATGATTCGTTATTGGAGTTTCGATCGGTGATTCCGGTGGTTCTGACGTTGGAATAGGTGGAATTTCATCTTCCTTCTCAGCCCTGCACAAGAAAACAAAACAATTAACAAGATTCACAGAAAACTTTTTTCTTTTTTATTATTATTATTATGTGTGTACGTCAAAGTCTCTCGTAAATATTAGAATCAACAGTAAAGTCTCACTTGACGTTTCATCGCTCAGCGATTTAAAATTCAAATGAGGAACGATTGCACAGTCGTGTTTACAATTGTAGATCGTTATTCCTCAAATTTGCATCGATCGCACATCGGTGTGAATATTGAAATTAATTAAATTATTGAGAATCGAGGAAACTGTCTCTATCGATCGGAGGTCTCGGACTCACTAAGTCTTCCGCGACTCTTCTCACTCCTGTTGTCCGCGCCTCCTCTCTTCAGAGAATTTTGCCAGTCGACGAAGTTTCTATTTCCGTATCTATTATTCTGAGGAGACACTCTTTACTCTGTGTCTGTACGTGTGCGAACGCGAGCGTACGCGTGATTCGAGATTCACCAGCCAAATCGATCGTGGACTAATTAACATCTTATAAATAAAACGGTGAGTGACGAGTGAGAATAATGAACGAGATTTCATTAATCCCTTACCTACGTCAACGAGCCTCGAGCGATCTAAGAGTTACTTTGAATACACGCGATAAGTAAATGAACGTAACGTTGTGCAATTGCTCGAGGATAGACGGATTGACGACCGCATAACGAAATAGAAACTCCGAGACAAAACAAATGATTGAATAATCGTTACGTCGATCAGAGTACATTCACTCCTCGAATTCCATTCTCGTTTTTTCACCCTTCTCGAAGTTTGCGGATCGTTTTTGTGTCTCGTCGAATTGATCGCTAAAAGTTAATTACCTCAAGCTGAGCGAAATCGGTGGAGGTTTGGCCTCGATGTTGTCCGTAACGTCGTTCTTCTCGAGCTGAGTCAGTCTCGGTGGTGGATTTGGCTTTGTCGGTTTCGGAGGTAAAGCTGGCTTTTGCTTATCCTCGCTCTTCCCTTCACCGAAGTTCATCAATTTCCTGTCGCTCTCTGCTTTCGTCCTTTCGAATTCGTACGGTTTTTCAGCGATCTTCGTAGGAGGCTCGAACTTGGCATGGTTCGCCAGCTGACTCTGGGATCCGTGATCGATTTTATTCTCGCGCGAGATCTCGTACTTGGAGTCCGGTTGTTGCTTGAACTGGGAAAAGTTCGAGTTACCCTCGAACTTGGCTTGCTCGTGCTTGAACTGCGAGTTCAGCTCGTACTTGCTCGATCCTCGGATCTCATGCTGATCGTGCTTGAACTGGTGAACGCCTGGTAAAAGCTGCTGGTCGAATTTTCCTGGATGAAGCTCGTGCCTGGGCGCCTCGAATTTGTTTTGATCGTGCTTCGCGCCCTCAAATTTATTGACGCTCTGCTGCTGCTGTCCGGAATTGTTTTGCTCGACTTTTCCAACTTGCTCGTGGGATTTCGAAGTTTGGCTCGCGTGCTCGTACTTGATTGTTTGATTGTCATGTTTTGGCAAGCTCTGCTCGTACCTCGCGTGCTCGTGTTTCAATTCGTACTTCTCTTGAGCCGTGTTTACATTGCTCTTTATCGGCTCGTACTTGGATCTCTCGTTTTGGGATAATTCCACTGGCAATTGCGTTTGATTGTGGCTCGGGAAAGGTGGGAAATTGGCGTTTGCTTGCTGAGGATGGGAATTCACGCTCGTCGTGAGATTCGGTGAATTTTGCGTTCTGTAGGAAAATTGTCCAGGCGTCTGGCTGGGATGCTGGAAATTCGGTCTAGCTGGAAAATTCTCCTGATGACCGATCGGCAATCCTTGAGGACTCTGCGACCCCGGCGGACCGATCGGATGATTTGGGAAATTATTCTGCGTGTGTCCACGTCCGATCAGACTCAGCGTCTGGGGCATCACCGGGTGAATCTTCGTCGACGACGTTTGATAAATCGGCGACTTGACCGGAAAACTCGGCGCAACGCTCGACACTGGCTTCTGATGCGTCTGCAAATTTCTGTGATTGTGCGACTGGTTCGACTGACCGCTCGCTAGGCTCGAATTCGACGAGTTCGTCGAGCTCTGCTGCTGCTTGTGTCCGACCGAGTGTTGAAGCTGTTGACTCTGCTGGTGAAGAGTCTGCAGTCGGGAATTCTGAAGCGCTTGAGCCTCGAACGCATTGTGAGTCGGTGGATTATTCACACCCGTCGACTGATTACTTGTTATGATGTTGTTGTTGTTATTGTTATTGTTGTTGTTAATAGTTTGATTGGGAGGATTGCTCTGAGGAGCGTAGGCCTGGAGATTATTCTGCTGCTGTTGACCCAGAAGTTGAGATTGACCTGAAAATTATAATTCGTGTTATTAGTCGTATGTTAAACAGTTTTTGGAATGGTATAATTTTATTATTGATATTAAATCAATTATTGATATTAAATCGTTATTTATGATATTTAATCATTATATTAAATTATTATATTGATTTAATCATTATATCGATATTAAGTCAATTCCTGGACCATTTTTAACGATTTCCTCAATTTTATCCATAATAGTAACATTTAAAAAATTGTTTTATCACGACTTGGTCATTTTTATTATTGATATTTAATCAATTCCTGGGCCATTTTTTACGATTTCTTCAATTTTATCCATAATAGTAACATTTAAAAAAATGTTTTATCAGGACTTGGTCATTTTTATTATTGATATTAAATCAATTCCTGGACCATTTTTAATGATTTCTCCAAGGACTTGGTCATTTTTATTATTGATATTAAATCAATTCCTGGACCATTTTTACCATTTTCTTCAATTTTATTCATAATAGTAACATTTAAAAACATGTTTTATCACAACTTGGTCATTTTTATTATTGATATTCAATCAATTCCTGGACTATTTTTAACGATTTCTTCAATTTTATCGATAATAGTAACATTTAAAAAAATGTTTTATCAGAATTTGGTCATTTTTATTATTGATATTAACCCTGCGCGGATCATATGGGTCCTTTTCGACCCGAGCGAATTTTCTCCGTTAAATATATTTTAAATTCTTTAAACGACCAAAAAAATTCAATTTTTCTTTTAAAATATGTAAGATATAAGCTGCTGAATGAAAAAGACGTGGTGCCAGCAAAATTCATATGATCCGCGCAGGGTTAAATCAATTCCTGGACCATTTTTTACGATTTCTTCAACTTTATCCATAATACTTAGTAACATTTAGAAAAATGTTTTATCAAGACTTGGTCATTTTTATTATTGATATTAAATCAATTCCTGGACCATTTTTTACGATTTCTTCAATTTCATCCATAATAGTAACATTTAAAAAAATGTTTTATCAGGACTTGGTCATTTTTATTATTGATATTAAATCAATTCCTGGACCATTTTTAATGATTTCTCCTGATATTAAATCAATTCCTGGACCATTTTTAATGATTTCTCCAATTTTATCCATAATAGTAACATTTAATTAAAAAAATGTTTTATCAGGACTTGGTCATTTTTATTATTGATATTAAATCAATTCCTGGACCATTTTTTACGATTTCTTCAATTTTATCCATAATAGTAACATTTAACAAATTGTTTTATCAGGACTTGGTCATTTTTATTATTGATATTAAATCAATTCCTGGACCATTTCTTACGATTTCTTCAACTTTATCCCTAATAGTAACATTTAAAAAAATGTTTCATCACGACTTAATCGTCTCAAATTTCTAAATTACCTTGCACGTGAGACTGCGACTGGCTGTGAGCGATCTGATGCCCGAACTGTTGAAATGTCGATCTCTGGCCGATCTGCGAGGCGCTCGCGCTGTGCTGGATCTTGTTCTTGTTGACGTCGTCCTCGCTCGCCTTGAAGTTCACCGTGAATTTCGTGTTGTACGGCAACGTTTGGTACTTCGGATCGTTCTTGTTGAGATTGAAATCGTTGTCGTTCGGTATGTGACTGTACGGCTCGATCGCCGCGACGTTCCCGGCCGGTCGTTGCTTGACGTTGCCAAAATCGTGCTTCGCGTCCTGGAACGCCGGCTGCGCCGTCTGACGATTCGTCGCACCGAGCTGCTGGCTCAGTCGCTGGTTCAGCGCTCGCTTGCGCTGCAATCGGCCCTGCAACTGAGCGATCCTCGCGTCGATCGAGGCCATCTCCGCCTGGCGCTGAGCTAAGGCCAATCTCTGCTGCGAGACGACTTGATTCTGCTGCTCGTTCATCTTGTTTCGATACTGGAATGAAAAATAATCGAGCTTGAGAAACGGAAAAAGGATCCAGGCGAGATCGTAGGTGTGGGAAATCGGTTTTTCCAATGTCAATTCTTTTACATTTTCATCTCTCGCTCTTATTTTTTTATTTTTATTTCTCCTTTTGCAAAAAAAAAGAAAAAAAAGTGTTCACCGGACTTTGAGATCCATTCCTGGCAATTTGTAGAAAGTTTACAAGACTCCGAGCAGACGGATAAATGACGCATCGTCGAGGGAAATCGAACTAATTCGCGACGATACGTCCCGTTTAGAACGTGAAAGCCGGAAAATAATTGGGCTCGCGGATTCAAGGGAAAAATATTACTCGACAACGAACTTTCCTTTTTTTTTGCCCTGGAGGCAATTAGAGAATTTTTCGTTCGAGTTTTTCGATGCAACTTTTCGTGGAGGTAGAAAATTTGAAAGAGAAATAAAAAATTCAAACGAGGATGAAGTTGGGGAAAATTTTCAAGAAATTGCTGGTTAAGGGATTTAAATTTCGTCTTTTTTTTTTTTTTTATTGAATTCTTGAAAATTCTTATTCTTGCAGTTGGAAGTTATTGTTAACTTACGGTAAGCTCGCGTCGAAGTTTCTCGAGCTCCGCGCTCGCTGGTGTTGACATTTGGCCATTACCAGGGGCGCCGTTGCTACCGTTGTGACGTCCTCTGAGCTCTTCGAGCTGTCTTGTCAGCTCCTCGACCTTCGCCACCGCCAGCGACAATTCCTTTTCCTTCTCATTGAATAACGCCCTTATGCAGTCTAGATCGTTTGCTGGAACGAGAGAAAAAATTGTAAATGAGCGAGGATGCAAATATGAGAAAAATGAATAAAAAAATGACCAAAAAATTGTTGCAAAAAAAATGAAAAAAATTTTAATTAACAAAAAAATTGAATTTTTTGCAATTGAAATTGCTGCAACGAGAAAAATTTTTAATGAGCGTCGACGAAAATATATAAAAAAATTAAACAATATTTTGAATGATGTAAAAAAGCATTTTTTGGAGTGTAAAACTTACGAAAGAGTTTTTGCTAAATCTTACGAAAAAAAAAATTTTAACGTCGGATAAAAATCTTGAAAATATTGGAAAAATAAACGAGAACAACGACAGGAAAATTCTGTCGTAACAAGGAAAAATATTTGAGCGAAAAAATAAAAATGGAAACTCTTGAAAATTTTTTGGAGTGCAAATTTTTTCAACACTTCCGTGTTTCCGTTCATACGATTTGTAAGGTTCTTGATGAAGATCGTAGGAAGACAAAGGTCTCGTTGCTCGCGGCCGTGGGAGAGGACAATGGACTCGAACGACGTGTCGCGGAAGAGGATCCTCTCGATCCTCTCTCTTCAAAGATCGCCGGAGAGCACTCGACCTGGCATCGGATCTTGCGCTCCCCGGGAGTCTGCAAAAAAGATCTTTGCCAACAAAGAAAGGAGGAGCCGAAGACACAGGGAGGAAAAAGAATTACGCTTTTGAACAATCGCTGCGACTTCGACGAGGAAAGAAAGATTAATATCGTCTTTGAGGAAAGAAGAATCTTGAATTTTAATCGGGCAAAAATTTGATCTCCTGCTATTTCTCGATTGATATTTTTCTCTTTGAACTCCCGTGCTATTTTTCAATTAACTTTTTATCCGCAATTTTTCCTTCAAGACTTATAAAAGATTAACGTTCGATGGCACATTTTAATATTTTTTTTCTCTGTTATTTAATAAATATAATTTTTAATAATATTAATGTAATATTATATGATATATTATATCATATCATATAATATATCATATAATAATATTATATAATATAATTATTGTATATTAAATATAATATGTATTATAACATATATTTCATGATAAATTATATTTAATGTATTTTTAGACGTACTATTATATTGTATATTTTGTAATACATTTATTATATATCAAAAATTATAATTATAATTATAATTTTCGTGCTATTTTTTAATCAATTTTTCTATTTTCGATTTTTCCTAGATAGACTGTTCAGAGCAAGATTTTACTTTAGGAGATCGATATTCGACGTTGTATCTTGATCCATTTTTTTCTTGATCATTTAATAAATGAAATTCTTAATAGTATATCTAAACAATTTATTTTATATCGGTGCTTCAGCCCGATGATCTCATTTTACGCTCGCATAAACCCGACAAGCCGCTCGTCCGCGGTTGTAATGCCAATAGACGTGGATAGCCGCGAATATATTTTTTTTACCTGACCAGAGCGTATAATCCACCACACCCAACACGAGCGGGCGACAATCTCGAGACCTAGCACTTGACGACCCTTTTGCACGTCACCGTGTCGTCGGACTACAGTAAAACTGCACAGAATTTTATTCTCGATTCATGAATACTCGAATATTTAAAAAAAAATCATTATCGATTTGGTCTCGAAACGTAGATTCGAGTGCAATAATTTTTTCTAAAATTATCTCAAATATTAAATTTCTAAATTAAATTATTTTGAAGTAAATTTAAAAAATTTTTTAATTAGGATATATTATATTAATTCATTTTTTATATTAGACGTCGTCAGGTAAAATTATCCGAGGACAAATAAATTTTTAATTAAAAGGGACGTCGAGAACTTTAAATTTTCATAAAATCAGCCGAGAATGTCTCAAGGGTTTTACCTCAACCTTTCGTAACTTTCCTGATAAAACTTCAAATAAGATTAAACTTGAAAATTTGTCCATTTTTTAAAATTCCTTATCAAATTATATCGTTGAAATTTATCAGGTCCGTCATCAGTTAATACGAGACCTAAACTTATAATTAAAAATCAAATTCCATCAGAATTTGATCCCAGACGTGAATTTCTTGTCAAAAATCCAAATTTGAAAAATTTGGAAAATTCAGCAAAGTAAATTGTCGGAGCTTGCACTGTACTCGAGAAGAAAAGGGTAGAAGCGATGAGTGGGAGCTTTACAAAAGTGCACGTTTCATAAAGAGGAAGGAAGACGGAGAATCGAGACAGAAAGACCACACGAGGAGTCGGTGATAAAAAAAAAGGAATTCAGTGTATATCCGAAGTGCGTTCTCGTTATCGTCGTGGGGTTATGCCCTCTCGGTTTTTATTACGAAGATCAAAGGTTTACGTGGGTATAACGGCGTAAAAAAAATTTTCGGACTTTTTTTGTCATCAAGGCGGATAATGGCGAAAAAAATGTTGACTGTCACTTTTTTTACGTTTCGAATAACAGAATATGCGCCGTTGTGCGATTCAGCACTAAAAAAAAAATTCGTTATCTCTTCTGAGAGATATGCGTCGAGTTTCTATCCCTTTACAAATGAATATAAATGGATCTCGCGTTTGATATCGCACCTACTTTAATTTCGATCCCTATTCACGTTCACGATTCTCTTCTGCTGAATGAGAAAAAACTTTGCTCTCTGCCTTGAAAAAATTGAAACGCAATGAGCTCGACTTAGTGATTAAATTTTCATTCTCGATTCTTTGAAACACGAATGAAATTACTCTTCGATCTCTTGCGTTTCTAATTTTAATTATGGACTCAATTGTGTGAACTGACCCGAAAGGAATGAAACGTCAAATATATAGGGAAGTTTTTATCGCTCGCAAATTTTTGAAAATTTGAGAAAAAAGATTAATATACCATTATATTTCGATATTTATATAATATAATATAATATAATATAATATAATATAATATAATATAATATAATATAATATAACATAATATAATATAACATAATATAATATTTTATAGTATATTGAATAATATATTACATTAATATATTCTATGTATTATAATATATACAATAATGTATATTATATTAATATGGTTATATAATATACTGTTTTATACTATATTTATACTGTACTATATTAACTTTCAAAATTTAAAGATAAAAATTTAGTTACGTCTCGTTCAATAAAAAAATGTAAGAAAATTGTTGGTTATTCCATTTTGGTTCGTTTTCCCGGGACACACACGAATATAATTAATACTAAAGGGAAGCCAGGGAAAGCGTGTCCGGAGCAGCGCTATACTGGAATGGAAACGTGAAATGTTAAAACGTAAATCAAGCACTCTCTTGATTGTGTACACGGGACGTGCGGTCAAAAGCCATGATGAATCTATCCGCTACCACGTGTTTCGTTACGATATCCACATTCGAACTCTCATTTCTGATTTTACCGATATTTTCACGGATTTACGAATTTTCGAAAATTTCGAAGTCAGTGATATACAGCGTTCCATTAGCATTTGGCGTTTCGTTATATTCGGGTCAGTTCACAGCACAAAAATTAAATGAATATATATTGAAATCAATTGAGAACGTCTATAAAAATGTCAAAAAAAATATAATTATATAGGGAGCTTTCCAGCTACGACACAGAGCGACACTGTGTCGATATCTATAGGTATACAAAAGCATTGAAAGTATACCTATAGCTATCGACACGGTGCCTGTCGGTTGTTGGAAAGCTCCCATAATAGAATATAGTTATTGTATTATATATATTATATTTATATATTACTATAGTACTATATTACTATATTATAGTTGTTGTATTATAGTATATTGTATTACATATTACATATTACACAATATATAATATATTATATATTATACAATTGTTGTATACAATTATGTAAATATACAATATACTATATTATATTATATATAATATATATCTATATAATAAAAATGAATTTCTTTTTGTTGGTAAGGCCATCACTTCAGAACGGCTGGACCGATTTTGCTAAATTTTTTTTTAAAATGTTCGTAATGGTCCGAACAAGGTTTTTACGTAAGAAAAAATTAGAAAAGTTGCCCGCAAAACTGCAAAATTCATGAAAAAATGAAAGTACATTTTTCGTCGTTTTTCGATCGCAATTTGTTGACGAACATCGATTGACAGCTGACTATTAGTTGATGGTCAGACAGATGATTCTCTAACTGTCAGTTTGACGCAAAAACTTATTAAATTCCGTCGTTTCGTCGCGAAAAAAGTGTCGATTTAAAATTGCAGTATATAATTTTGAAGGATAAAATATAAATCGAAAGTTCGTGAATCGTGAATATACGGAACTAAATATAAATCGAAAATTAGTGAATCGTGAATATACGGAACTAATTTTGATCGGGAATTGTGATATAATTTACAAAATTTACAGAAATTTACCCAATTCAATCTTATTACAACACCAAATAGTGAATTTCACACCTAACCATTCAAATTCAGTGTTTTCATTGCGAAGAAATTTATTGATTTTCCTTCGAAATCTGGTGAGTTTTGAACGGTTATTAATTATCAAGAAAATTGTCTGCAATTCAGACGTAGTTTTAAATTGTGTCTCAATCGACGAAATTGAATCATCTCAACGACAAATTACGGATTGGTCATCAAAAAAATTAAATTCACAATTTTTATTATGAAGAAAATTTTCGATTTCTCTGAAAAATTTGGTGAGTTGTCAAATAATTTGTAGATTTAAAATTGAAGTATATAATTTTGAACGATAAAATATACACCGAAAATTAGTGAATAGTCAATATACGGAACTAAATTTCGATCGCGAATTGTGATATAATTTACGAAATTTACTAGAGTTTATTCTATTCAAGTCAATAAACCCTATTCAATCTTATTACAATTCAAAATAGAGAATTTCACACAAAAAAATTAAATTTAGTGTTTTGATCACAAATAAAATTATTGATTTACCTTCCAAATCTGGTGAGTTTTGAACGGTTATTAATTATCAACAATATTGTCTGCAATTGAGTCGCAGTCCCAAATTGTGTCGAAATCGACCAAATTAAATTGGATACCGGATCTCAACTCATCTGAACGACAAATTACGGATTCGTTACCAAAAAAATTAAATTAAAAAGTTTTATTTGGAAGAAAAATTCTCTATTTCTGTTGAAAATTTGGTGAGTTTTGAATAGTGATTTAATAAAAAATTTAATTAATGACCTGTTTTTATTTAAATTGTCATTGTGATTTTTTCGATCTCTAATTGTGTTGTAATCGGTAAATTAGAATTGTGTCGACAGAAATAAATCTCATTCCAATGCCGCCAATAAGACGGAGTACTTTTGGTCGCAGAACTCGCAATGCTATATATCAAAGGAATTTTCGATCTCACTTAACTCCAGAACAGCAAAATGAGAGAAACGAAATTGAAAGAAACCGATTATCACGAAGACGTTTATCAAGCACTGAAGCAGAAAGAGAACAATCTAATCAAGATGATATGCATCGAATAAGACACCATCGATCAGTAGAA
>JAPYYX010001999.1:0-49835 GCA_030522605.1 Cremastinae sp. B BG-2022a
TTTCAATTGAACCATTTCAACTTATTGGTTCTTTTATTGATATTATATAATTTGTTATGATTTTGGCTTATTTCTATGGATAATTCTATATGTTGAGAAACGTTTTATTAACATTAACAAAAAAAGGAATATGAAAAAATATAACCTTTATAACATCGAATCTGAACCTTAAAAATTTCGTACATTGAAACAAGAAATTAACTTTCTATTTACCGTGGTGCTGCAAAAACTCAGAATACGTCAAAATATCGCTTTTTCAGTCGTTATATAACTATTAAATGATTACAAATTCGTTTTTTTTTATTCATACATTCGTGAATGACCCACCACGGCAAAGATCGCCGAAAGAAAGAGAATTTGACGTTTAATTTTTGACGTATGCACGTCTGATGGTGTGCGAAAAAGCTCCGATGCGAAAAAGTTTGACAGCTATAGGGGCTAAAAATTTCGATGAAATTAATAAAATGATGATAAAGTTTGATACCTTAGATAAAAGTAAGCGGGATGATTTTTTTTTCAATCGAAAGAGAAAAAAAATATATCTGTGTTTTCAGATTTTCGAAAAATTCTACAATAATATAAAAAAAGTTAAATTTAATTTCAAAACTATAGCAAAAACGTTTGTCTCCGCGTATAGATAGTCGCGGTAGCTCGGCGATTTTTGATATTTTGAAAAAATGTACTTGCCAACCTACTTGTCCGGGGCTGTCAGGGGGTTCAGCACTAATGACGAATTTCTAAATTTCTAGCTAAGGATTGTTCGTGGTACTCACACGTTGAAGCTACTACGTCTGATGCGAAGTTAAGTGGTCAAAATTATGCTATTCTCTCCTCAGCGCGCGTCCTTTTATGAACCTCTGACGCGAGAGGAGAAAAATCCCTTCCGCTCTATTCTACCCGAGTAGGAGTTTTCTAAAGGTAGGAAGGTTTAGGATAAGAGTGTCCGGGGTTCATCGATGGAATTGATTCTACGCCAATGTGAGTGAATATCTTTGTAATTTCTTTTCCGAGGAGGATTATCTTCATATCATTCGTAGGGCGTGTTTACTCGGATCGCATGTGTTTCTATTGGCTCGAACCGTGAACATTCTGAATAGGGTGTGAGAAAATCCGTACACGTGATAATAATGGGTCGCGAGATCGGTATCGATGGCGCGAATTAAATGACTCCCTTCTTTTGTCACTTTACAGTACATATTGACTTCCGGATGTCACGTTTCGTTCAGGATGTTGCGTATTGGAATCGTTATAAAGGACTGTGTCTTCGAGATATGTTCAAGTCAAAATGTCGATTGGAATATAAAAAATGTAGGTATGTTACAACTACCCTTGATTGAGACAAAATAAATGTTAAAATTCAGATGGGTGACATTTCTTATTCCTAAATCTTATAAAAATTGAAAATAAGCAGCATTCCATGGATGTTAATAAATTTTCATATCTGTAAATGGAAAAATCAGAATTTCTCGAAGTAATTCCTCTCGAACTGCACGGTATGAGGCTCCGCATAGTCATTTTATTCATTTTTTAATTCTTGAATCTTATCTTTGTAATAGCGTTTTTGTCATTGACATATTTCAATCAAAATCTTAATGTTTCATTGTTACCGTTGTTTATAACGATTGAACAGTCGTTTTCGATTTAAACTAGATTTTTTTGCGTTGAAATGTCCGAGTAAGAAAAAAAGCAATCGTTGAGAGGATTTAGCAAGCAAAGAGGATAACCGTGCTTACTGTTTTCGGATATATTTCGTTAGACTGGAAACAAAGTGGCGATCCAGTGTCCAGGAAATAAGCTCCAAGCCGAAGATTTGTCTCGTTGTCCATTGAGTCTTGAAGGAGGAGAGAATTCAGCAGCTGTTACGCTCTCGACCATGTCTATTTGTCTATCGGAGTCTGCGTCTCCTAAAGGTCGCGTATCCTTATCCATTGTCAGGGCGCGTTGCTTTACTATCCAGACGAGTATACATACATTTGTGAATCCTCGAACCCTCTGATGTACACTCGCTACTAAGGGCTCAATAGCACGCATGAGGGAGCGGAGGATACGATACGACGAACTCGCACGTGGATTTCGGAGGATGGATCAAGAATACGGATGCAAAAGGTGGACAGAGAAGACAAATAAAATGTCAGGAAAACGCGATGATATTTACAGATAGGGTGAAAATTATACACAAGCAGGATACAGAATAAAAGATAATAGATAAATATTAAATTAAATGAATACGAGCAAGAATATGAAAACACATAAAAAGAGACACAAAATGATTTAAATATATAAAAAAAGTAGCGATCGATAAAAACATGATTGGAGCAGTTCGATATGTAGAAATAGAAGGATGAAGCAAAAGAGAGAATTAGTAAAGACGAAAGTTCTACAAATCTGGTTTTAGAAGAAGAAAACAAATGAAAGCGAAGCGAGAAGAAAATAAGATCAGAGGAAAAGTACATAAAAGAAAAAATATTGAGAGAGTATAAGGTAGTGTAACAGAGGAAGTATCTTCATTGGGAGAGTAAGAGCGAGAGAGACGACGAGACGATGATTCGCGTATCACATAACGAGGAAAATCACTTTGGCTCAGCTTCACAGCGAGCCTCTTCTATCTTGCATGCGCGCGGATGAGACACACTTTGAAAGTGAAAGCCTCGGTAGTGTGAGTGTCACGCACTCGAGGCGAGTGAGCCAGAGGCAGGACTATCATGGATTTGCCTGGTAACGAGACGCCTCGCTGAACTTCCTATATATTCTCGATGCTTGTTAGCTCACCTCTCCTACATATAGCTCCCTCTCACTCAAGCTTCATCCTTCAAACGGAGAAAACAATTAGTGCTCTCGTGTTTCTCGTGATCACTTGAAATTTTGTTAATTTTATTTACTATACATTTTCGAATTTGGAATCCGATTTTCGAATAGTTTTGGAAAGCGCGTTCGATAAAGCTTATTCAATGTCACAAATTTTTTTATCACATGATAAAATATATTAGATATTACGATAGAAATTTTTTTGAACGGCTCGGATTTTTTTTAACAAGTTTTAACTCACGCTTGTTCTGTATTGTTAAAATATTTTTATAGGTGTTTAATATAACACATATGGTTTCAAATTAACAAAATAAGCACATTAAATGGATGATGCGTGTGTAGGATGCTACAAATAATTTTTTCCCCTCGATCCGGAACCATAAACTCGGTAATTTCTTGAATAAGCTCAGCAATTCCGTTCTTTCGTTTTTGTTTCGACAGCGAGAGCGAATGTGCGAATTTTACGAGATGGAATTTCGAGAGACTGCGCGGGATGATACAGGCACGAAGTATCCGATATAACTCTTTGGCTTCCTCTTCCTTTTTTATCCTGAATTTTATTCCTCAGACGGGGGTACGTGTGCACGCGTAAACTTTATTTTCGGGTCAGAAAATAATGTCTGAGCCGGGGTAAAAAAGCGGCCGTAAAGGTCCGTTTTCACGCGAGTCTCGAGTTCGGTTTTCCGCTGGGTTACGGGGTTTCTCTCTCAGCTGGCTTAACCACCATCAAACATTATGTATTTTCATAATATTTTACGCTCCCTCGGCGTATCGCTCTTTCGCCAAGCTCGTGATACATCGTCCTCGCGAGCGGCATCGTTCTGTCCCCACGGGCTCTACGATGAACCCTCGCCTGTGAAAGCAAAAAAAAAGTATACCAAAGCGTTACGGCCAAAGTCCTATTTATGTATTTATTTATTAAGTTCCATGTATTGGATCGCGGCAAGCTCGCATCGGGATCCGCGACGATACCGACCATCGATTTTTACTCTCCTTTTTTAGCAGCTTCAAAAACGATCTCACCGATGCGCTTTTTTCCTAACTTTATCCGGTCACCGTAGTCCATAAAGTTCATCCAGGATAGAAATTTCTGATGACAAAATACTTTCTTCACGATGTAAAGAGATAAAATTAGAAAAAAATATTAATGATCATGAAATTTTATGAAATAATAATAAAAAACGTTGTTACAGCTCGATCAATAAATTCATTTTTGTTTAATAAATAAAATTTTCATTTTAAACATAAATTTATAGCCCGTTTTCGTTTTCGGCGACAGAAATCTTTCGCTCCTTTTTCCCGGAGCTTTTAGCAAGCGCGGTTTGAATGATTTGGGCGAAACGATGGTGAAAGATTGAATGGCCTCGAGCTGGCACGAACGCAGCGCCTGTATATGATGATGTAGCTCTATAGACGAAACAGAGTGAGATTCATTATCGTGGCACGAGATTATCGCAGTTCGGAGATAGTATCGAAGTTTCGATTCCAGTTTTCCAAATTTGGAAACTCGACGCGATACAGAAGGAGAAAACAGATCTACCGGAGGATTTTGAGAGGATGATAAAATGAGAGGATCGAATAAGATTAAAAGTAAAAAAAAGCTCGAGAGAGAGAGAAGTATTGAAGAAGAAAGATCACGACGAAAATTTCGGAAAAGTAATTTCAAGAGAGAAAGAAATTTCAAGAACAAAAGAGTGAGAGAATAATTTGTGAGAGAACAGGGAAAAAATCTGACGGTGACAGCAAGATCGAGGGAAAGCTTAAGGGGCCGAGCAACGGAGATGGGAAACGTTTTCGTTGATATAGCGAATCGGCAATCGGCATGCCTTACGGCAGTGCAGTTACTATAACAGCCGAACAGAAGCATCGTTCGGCATTGTAATATCGGTGCATATTCCGGATCGTGGCCAGCGATACGAATCGACGGACGCGCTAGAAGATTTACTTTATCGCCCAGCACACGTCCAAGCGGATTTATGCGACTGGCCGAACACCAATACCTCTCTTCCATCCCTAGAGCTTGCATTCTCTCACTCGCGTACTCGCATGCACACATACTCTCGATCTCGTTCGTGTGCGTCTGCGATCGCGTTTCGGATATTGAGAAAAAGCAAAAAGCTCCCTGTTTCCCAGTTTACACTTTCCGAATTTAGCGAGCAAGTCTCCATTCGATTAATTCTGTGACGGAGGTGAAAATGTGAGGAAAGATTTTTTTTAAGAGATAAACGAAGGAAAAATAGAAATTTGAACTTCTCGTAAATTTCTGCACTTTGAATGTAATTGAATTATAATCGTTATTGATCTGATTGTTCGATAAGTATGATTGATTTTTAGGATGAAAACAGATAAAAGCGGATTAGCGATGTTTCTGTTTATGAATGTCAGTCGAAGGATGTCGAGAATCTTTTATTTTCGACGTTATTGGAGTTGACTGGTTTTTTTTTCTAGTATCGGAAGTTTGCAAATAAGAAAAAGTTCCTGCGTGTCGTTCGTATATGGTAAAAACCTTGAGGAGGAAAAAATTATGTAGACCGTGATAAGAAACACTTGACATCGATTTGTATCAATCGATGACCTGTATCTCTGATTTTTGTAGTTTTTTCAATACTTAAGTTCTATTTTTTTTATATTCGAAGTTGTTGCATTTTTTTATAATGAACGAATTTAACAAATTACACATGTAAATGAAAAAAATAAAAATTTTTTAGGAAATAAAAACATTATTAAACATTATAATTCAAAAATCGTACATCTTTTTTTTAACTGACTGTTTTTACGCAAGCAACAAAACTCCTTAGCAACACATCAGAGCCAACTTCATCATCATCAAATTCATAATTATATTTAAAAATAAATTGTTCTACAAAAATGTGAAAAAGCGTGCACTCCGCAAACTTTGAAATTAAGATTTTATTCGAGATAAAAAAAATCCAGCACGACTTCGAGCCTAATGGAATCAAACTGGTGGTGGTGGAAAAGTAGGCTGAGTCGTTGCGTGGACATTGGCAGTAAAGGGAGAGGAGAAAAGAAAAATGAGGATCCGGGATGCGAGAAACTGACGGCATAGTCATGAACGACGTAGAATTGGAAGAAAAACTGCTAAACGAAAATGGCGCTCCGGTAGGCAGTGAGTCGCATGTGGTGATAACGCGTAGGCCAGAGGAAAAGTGGCTGAAGGGTTCGGGCGGCGCGATCTAATGGAGAAAATAATGGATTTTCGGCAATAAAGATTGTCCGGCGAGATCGGTCTGTCCGGAGACGCGTTTTCTTCTCTCGCATCTTTGTCGAATCACAATAACGTTTTTCATCCTCTGGCTTCAGCTCCTGGTTAACGAGACACGTCAAAATGGAGAGTGAAAGAAAAACATCGCTATCCTCCTACGTGACGTCGTTCGAGACTACTTTTATCGTATTTCCATCACAGAGACAGAAAAAAATGTGAAGTAAAAATAATAAAACAAGAGTAATGGCAACTTCAGTTTCGGAAAGTCCCAAAAATATGTAGGTGATAATTTTACTTAAAATCGTATCTGAAAATGAAATAGTGATTTTTTTAGTGAGGCTCATTCATTACTTGGTTTGCTTTTTACTTCAGAAAACAGTTTTTTGCTGTATTTATTTTGTTGCTCATAGTTTCAGAATATTTAAAAATTCAAGAAAGAAAACATTTTTAGTGCGTTTCCGAATGTGACGTAATAATTAAGACTTGAATAGTAAAAGTAATTTTTTTAGCAAAACAATTATATCTTTCGAAGCTTTTTCCCAGAGGAGAGGAAGCGAGTCTCAACTTTATCTTGGCAAACGTATAGTTACGTAACTGCTTCCGGTAGATCATCCTTCCTGGACTTGAACTAATTGATTTTTCGATGAATTTTATTCAGAGCTACTCTCACTCTCGTCGTCGTCCTTTTTCCCTTCCTCTCCTCGTCTTCTCCTTCTGCCTTTCTTCTTTCCTATACGCTACGGCATGTACAAGTTTCTATACTTTTTACGAGCTTCAGACACGCCAACGCGTCGATTCTCCAAAGTCTCGTCCGCCGTGGAAGATCGTGATTTCACTTCTCCTTCTCACTATCGGAGAGTGCATAGAAAATTGCTGTTTGAATGTTCGTCGTATCCTGCAAGGTTCGGCACGGGGTAATTTTCAGATTGACCTCAAATTACGTTCCAGTTCAAAGAAGGCATGAAAAATTCTTAATTAATATTTTTTTTTCATGTACACGAAGAATTAATTGAGCAGCCAATAATAAAATGACTACAGGACGCTGTAATTTTTATTAGAATATTTCTAAATCACTTTTTGATATAAAACACTTTTCTACTCGGAAAATGAATTTCAATACAAATGTACTCTAATAAATTAATGAAAAATCATATATAATTGATTTGATATTTACAAAACAGAAATTTATTTTTACATACGAAAAATAGTTTCACAACAAAATATAAAAATGAAAGTACACTTTGTAATGAAGTGGTATACTTTATTATATTACATTTTTATAAAGTAAAAATCTCTAAAAGCGTAAAAATCAAACCGTGTCGTAACACTGGGCAATGATTTTTATTTTCAGAAGATTTTTGTGCATCATATTTTTCTCTCATTTCTTACATTTCTGTTCTTCAACAGTTCTTTCTTCATCGAAGAAAAGATTTATATTTTCGGATAGACGTGAAATATCGGACGTTAAGTTCTAAAATCTAAAAATATAATGTACGACGAAATAAGATAGTAATGAGATTGATATTACTAGAAGAAATCAATACATATCCCGAATAATCGATAGTCTCGATAGATGAAATTGCTTAATTAATATCTCTATATATTATCGTTCAACGGTTATTCTATTCAGGGGTTTCTTGCTTGCTTAATAATCATTGCATCTCGTCTGGTAACCAGAGCTTTCTCGGATTTATACAACACGCCCGAGCACACAGTTTCTCTCTCTCTCTTTCTCCCTCTCGAGGCATGGAAGAACATATACATATACATGCAATATAAATGGTATACGAATATACATATACGTGTACGAAAGTCTGTGGATTTTGCTCTGCGAATTACGGATATTCAAGCTCGGCGTAGATAGTCTCTGCACTATTGGAGGCATGCATCGTTTGCTACCGTGGCGTAAGAGCAAAGGGCGTTTCGCTCTTGCTCTCTCTCCACCCGTTCTCAACCCCTTACCATTCTCTCTTTCCTTTCAGTCTACTCTTTTTTTCTCTCTTTTTCTTTCTCTTTCTCTCCAATACAACCCGCTATTTTCGGATTTGTTTTTTTTTCTTGTTTATTTTTCTTTGTTTTTCACTACTATTTTAAACCTCCGCTGTCTTTCTCTCTCATTTTAAACTCTTTTCACTTTTTTTCTGACCATGCCTCCGATTTTTCGTCTCTTTTCTACACCCTTCCATGCTTTTTTTCTCTTTTAAATCCCTTTTTACCTCTTTCTATTTATCTCTATCCGTTTTTATCTTTCGCCTTTTCTGCCCTTTCTTTCCTTCTCCATCGCTTTTGCGGAAATGAAAAATGCACGAGAGACCCCACGACCGTTACCTACGTGTGCGCGCGGTCTCCATGTATTTATTTAACGTTCACGTGTGCTCTCGTATACACAATAATGAGTAGAGTGCAGCTGCGTATCAAATTAATACGTTACCGTAAATTTACGATCCCATCGTGAGCATTGCTCTATCCGCTGGGCCAAATCGGGCACTTCGATCGTTAACCAGCCTGCGTTCTGCATTTGCTATCGATGTATTATTCAAGTTGCGAGCCGGGTGGAGAGAAGGATTTTCGAAACTCTCTCCCTCGCTATTTTTCCATCTTCCTCTCTTTTCTAAACACGTACATATTTTATTCGCTAACTCGATTTGCAAATACTTCAAGAAAAATAAAAATAAATAAACTTCACGTTTTATTGCCATTTTACAAATTCGACGAGAGATTGAATAATCTTTTTTATACGCCGTGCTTTTTTTTATACTTTTCCATCGTTTCGTCCTCTCGACATTTTGCATTTCCTCCGATCTCTCGTTAATTCAGAATCGCCGTGAAATCTTATTGCTCACGGAGTACGTTTGATTTATCACGGTTGTATCCCCGGGGAATTGTGAGCCAGATAGCGAGCCGGAAGTCATGTCGGTATCGAAAGTGCATCGTTATCGAGGAATCAGATTCGTGGCGCAGATACCGGAGGCTTCAGCCAAGATTCAAGGAAATCGGTAGATGGACCGCTTGACATTCAGAACGGGAAACTCCGCTTCCGCGGAATTGTCGAGGTTCCCTCGTGAAAGATTAATTGAAGCCTTGCCTGCGACGGATATGAACAGGAGACTTGTCATTTATGTTGAAAGAGCCCGTTGAGAGAAGAAATTATTTTTTTATTCATTCATTTCACGAGCTTTTAAGCTCTAGCGTTGTAATTTTTTTCTTTATATGGAGTATTTTATTTTTTACCACGATCACGATCAATGCTTTCGATTTTCGATTATTTTGGTATTTATGGCGTATTTTCGAGCTATTTAATATTTCAAATAATTGAAAGTAGCGATCGAAAGACTGATTTTTCAAGAAATTTTTTTATTTTTGCAAATTACAAATGCTCTGTTACATATGACTACAAAAATTCACACTATATAGTAATTAAATACTTAAAAATATGTTTTTAATTTTTGTACAGGAAAATTGGAATCATTCAAAATATATGCTTCTCATCTGTGTAAATATATTTCACGCAATAGTTCTAATTTCGAAATTATTACTCATTCAGTACCATATTAAAAAAGGAAAGAACATTTGGCGGATGTTTTTTACGTTTTTGTGTCTGTTTGTATTATAAAATGTACACTATATGTATATGATATATACATGGATTAGTTTAGTTTCGGCTTAAATGAATGTTTCATTGAGCAAGACTTCCTAAATTCTACGCATAATAATAGGTCAACTGTGTCAACAATTTGCTGATGATTGTGTTATACCGAATACACGTGGCTGAGCAGTATAGATTGCATCATGTTCTGAGGTGTTCTTTTCCTGAATTTTTTTTTGTCACTAATATTTTGAAAAAAAAAACATGAAGCATTTCAAAAATATTTTTGGGTAATTTGAAGAAAGGAGCTAATCCTTAATGGGTACTGATAATTTTCTGATCAAAGAATAAAAGTTGTTTTCAATAGAAACATGATATTTGGCACGTAGACAGCGATATATTTGATTAATAAAAAATATTTGCATTTCTCGATTGAAGAAACTCATACTCATACGAGGAAAAATGTATCGAGGAAGCACGATCGCAATCCACTGAAGTGTAAATATTTTGTTCTAGTTGGTAGAGTACTTCTCTGATATAAAAAGAAGGGTTTTCGTGTATATTCTCACATTGTAACAAACTCTTCGAATCAATCGACGGAATCCAATAATGAACGGAAAAATTTTCTTCGCCATTTGGCTAATATTCTTCGCGATCGTTGGAGCTTATTCACAGAGTTTCGACGATGCGCAAAACGACGTTGAAACCGAAGACAGCCAGAGACTAGAGGTAAGTTTATTCTGTTTTTTAAAAAATGAAAATTTCTTTTATTGTTGCGCGGAAATTCTATGTAACATTTTTTCTTAATATTGAATCGTACAACTTGTTTTCTGATCGAGTTGTACCATTTTTTTTTAATTTATGAAATGTTCGTACAACATTTTTTGTCACATTCGGCTTGAAATTTAAAAAAAAATTTTTTTAGATGCTATTGAAGGGGCCCTTATTAGCCAGAGTTCGACGACTCGACGGATCTCGCAAGGATGCCCTCCGGATTACGACAACGACGACGCCTCGACCCCGGCCGGTTAACCCATTACCAGGAGGGCGACGAGGCGCAGTGAATAGTGGAGATCGCAATGCAATAAGTGGCATGTTTGGATAATGTAATGATAGTTAATAAGAAGACTATAAGTCCATGAGAAGAATCAAATTTTTGTTGCTCAATACATTTATAAAAAATATCGAAATATTGAAAAATGTCTCTGGAAGTTTTTATTGTTATCGATTTTTTGGCTGTTTTAAGGAAAATATTGAAAATATTTTGTATTACCTTACCATCACTTACTGCAATCTGAAATAAAAAAATTTACTGCATTTTGGAGTTACAATTTTTTAGTTACAATAAATGCAATTTCCCAACGATTTGCCGGGCTGCACGCTCGCTCACTCAAAAGGGTCAAATGGGGGCTTGTAGCACGCAGCGTGTCTTCGTTTTATCAACGACACGTGCGGAGGATACGTGTGGAGCGAGAAGGATACTTGCGGGACTCGGACGCAGCGTGGAAAGTGCTCTGGGACCACCGGTCACGGGCTAAATCACCCCCTAATGGATCGGCCAGCTAATCTCTGATAGACTGCTTCCTCCGTCCTGTCTCATCGCTCTCGAAGCATCCCTTTTACCATGACTCTATCATACGCTTCCTCTCTCACTCTCAATTGCAATTTACTACATTTTGGATATCGTTTATAAATTCGTAACATTTCATCTCAAAATTGACTATAAAAATTAAATCTGTTATTGAAATGGTCTCGAAATCTACAAGTACCGATGATATACAACAAACAACAATTTTATAGACATGGCTAAGTATCTCAAAAAAATAGTGTTGTTTTGGAGTTAACACAATCGAAATATGAAACTATCAAACGATAAATCATTATAGTGTGCTATAAATTCAACAAAATTTGTACTATGATTTCCACATGTAAATGGCAACAATTAAATAACTTTTGGAGAGTCCATATCTAATTATACGAATGTATTTGTTTAAAGCCATATTGTAACCTCTCATCATAACATGTTATAATTTTTTACAATAAATACGGTAGAGCTTAAAAAAAGTCTATAAGACTGCATGAAAATACTGAAAATCTTTTTCATCATTTGACGTTTAGTTTCCATGAAAAACCCTTTGGATTTAATTATTACGATTTTGGTACCTCGATATCTCTGATAACGATATCTTTGGAGTAGTATTTTGGCTGTGACAATTCTAACGTATCGAAGTTTATACTCGAATGGGTATGCTAAACCTTTGGATTTTAGGCCTCGCGATGAAATAACTATGCGTACCCTACTATACTTCGATCAACCCTCTATTTCTCTTACTCTCTTCTCACTCTCTTGGCAGCTTCCTCTCTCTTCCAACTGGACCTCCAGCGGTCTCATCCCAGGGGCACGATGTGTCCTGCCTAATTACAATGTCCAGCGTTTCCCACTGTCCAAATACAAACACCTGACTCTAATGCTTTCTGCCTCTATCTCTCTGTATATTTCTCTTTCCTTCTCACTCTATCTCTCCAACTCCATCTTTCATCCCTCGTACCTGGTCGCCGTGAGCTACGTTCGAATGTCTCTTCCCTAGGCCAGAACTCCCAGTGAAAGATCTACATGCGTTATGTATGAGGCACTTCGTATTAACCACTAAATTTAGCTCTGGAATTTCTCTGATTTATTCACAAATTACTGTTATTGTATTATCTTGATGAAAGGATTATTAATTGAAAAATTGCCTCGCCATTCTTGTTTACAGATTTATATTCTACAGTTGTCGATTTGGCAGATTCGAAAAGTTGGAAGAGCTGCCATTAAACAAATGAGAAATCATGAAATGTAATTTATAATTCATCAAAGTAAAATGATACAAAAATACTTTTCTATCATAATTTTTCGGCGATTGGCAACTTTGAAAATCGTTAATGAATGCATTATTTTTAGTTCCTTGAGGATACTAATGATTGTTTTTCATTCGCTGTATCCAAAATCTCTAATCAAGAATTTTCTTCAATTCGATCAAAAAAACGAATTGTTGACTTTATTATAATCTATCGAGTAAATTGTCAAGAAATTTCAAAATCTTTGGTACTTGATTTTGGCTTTTTATTAACGTAAGCGTTTTCATTATTCAAGTGTTTTTTGATAAGCAAGGTCGTGCGAAAATCTGAAAACGGAGATAGAATGATAGTCTGATGCATTTGACGTAGAATAACTCGTGTATATGATCGTAGCTGGCAAGCACTTCGTCAATATCTGTCGATATTGTTTCGTGGCTCGATCGGAACGTTTGTTTGTCGAGTGATAGATATACACCGAGAGATATACAACTTCGAGCTTTCCCTTACACCCTTCACCTTCTATACATCCCACCCTTCGAACGATATCGACGTCTATGTATTTACCGTTCTAAATGCACACGAATGTAACTATCTCGCTTTGTCTCTGAAATCTCGAATCTGCAGGATAAGCGGCGCGTTTCTCACGATCGTGACCACACAACAGCTGAAACCTCTTCGGAAATCTTACACTTATTACTATTCACATTAGAAATAGAGGGAATATCATGCGCCATCAAGTAATTCTCGAATTCACTTCAATTTGTAGCTTAAAATATCTACTCTTTGAATTAATTTAAAGAAAATAAATAATGCATGAATTTTATTTAAAAAATAGCATAAGGTTATTGTTAGAATTTAAATCAAAATTACAGTCATGAAGTAAAAATATATATAGAAATATAGTCACAGTTAATTGAATGGTTTCAAGTTTTTGAAGCTATAAACTACTAACTAAGTTAATTCAATGGTTTCTTTTTTTACCTTCTAGTTTACATTTTTTTATGGAGCGCAAATTTCAATTTGGGAGTCACAAATTGCGATCTTCTCCGAATCTTCTCCTCTCACCTGCGGAAGGTACACCTATAGGTATGAGAGCAAATTCCGCTGCGGGCGATTGGCGAGCTCCTAGCACCGATTTTCAAACAAGCCAATTTTCCGTCACGGAAGATTAATGGCCGGGAACGAGATGCAAGGCTCGAGTTTTCGCCATTTTTTACTTTACCGCGCGCACGCGAAAATTCTTCCCCGTTCGAACCTCGCGAATTGTCCACCCCGGTATCCCATATTTTCGGGATAATGCGTCGACGCTCATAAATAATAACCGTGAGTACGCGAGTAAAAGAACAAAAAAAGGAGAAAAAAGTTCTGAGCTTGCGGGGAAAGCCTCACGAGTAGCAAAGGGGGCGCGGAAAAGCGGAGCTTTCCCTGTTAAATAGATTTCATTAAAAATTCCCGGTACAATCCCGGGATGCCATCCCATCCCCAGCGTTTCGCTGTTGTGCTCGATAAAAGCTCCCGGAGTTTACGCCCTATAATTTTCTCCCGAGCGCCAAGCGGCTTTATAATTTAGCGATAAAATATGAATCTTCGTCAAAAGACTACGCTCCGGTTGGTTAGAACGCTCGGGGCGAGTTAGCTCGAAGAATAAGTAGGAAATAAGACTATTTAACGTTCTTACGCGTTGTAGCGGAAGCTGAGCCTTTTCTTTTTGTTTTCGAAACGCCTCGCTGTTTTAGTTTTTTGTTTTTCGGTACGTCCGAAACACCGAGAAAAGAAGACGACATTTGGGAAACGGTAAACGAGGGAAATAAAGTTCTACAATCTTTAACTAATTCCTCGCCCTCTCTTTCTCCCGTGCTCGCGAGCTTTCTGTTTGTTTTTCTCCGCTTCGGTAAATCTAATTAATTTTATTTGCCGAACGAAAGGATATTCCAGGATCATCAACGCCAACGTGGTTCCTCTCTCGTTCTGTTTCATTTTTCTTTTTCTCTCTCGCGTTTCTTTCTCTCTTTCTTCTGTAGCGAAGAATTTGTTCTGGGTCATTAAGTTCCATTACGTTTTCCTCTTTCTCTCGCTCTGTCTCCCTTTGATCCTTTTATTTTCTCCTTCGACTTTTTCCTCAGCGTCTCCGTTTTTTTTTCTACCGACCTTTCGTCGCTCGCTTCGTTACGAAGAGGTTTTTCCGTTTTCATTGCTGGAGACCGATGCATTCTCGAGCTTCGAGCTTTCTTCAGTAAATAAGAGAAATTTTAAATTTTCTCGGCTTTTGCCAGGAAAGTTTTAGATCTTAAAAATCCGTTAATCCCTCTCGGGTTTTCAATCTCGTCTTTATTTTGACGAAGCCTCTGAAACATTTTTTTGGACCTTTTCCAGCTTGAAATTCTCAGCTTCCTATTTTTTTTGGCACCTTTTTAGTCCTTTGTAAAGGGCCGCAAGTTGCAAAAGGGTCACCGAAGCTGGCCATCAGGCAGAAAGAATGCCCGGATGCAGAGAGAAAGAGAGAGAGAGAGAGAGAGAGAGAGTGAGAAAGCTGATGTCCAATTACCGAGAGCAATTAACGCCCACGCTAATTGCTAATAAAAGTTACAATAAGTAATTAGCGCTGGTTCCGTAGCTGCATGCAATTAGCTTATGTGAGGACAGCTGCGTGCGCTTTATTTTTTTCTTGATTTCATTCTTTCCTCTCTCTTCTTTTTCTTTCTCTTCATTTTTTTTTCGTTTTAACCCGTTTCATCCGAGATGCATCGTTGCCCATTTTTCAGCTCGTGGATTAAAAGAGAGACTAAAGCTAAAATTGTTTCCGTTTTTATGGTGCTTGTGGTGACTTTTTTCAAATTTCTCTCGCCTTGCGCGTCGTTAGTATATTTTTTAGAGAATCTTTTTGTACTCTCACTCGGTATTGCATACGCGAGAATTTTTTTAGAACTTACGCCCGGAGCAGTCTTTTTTCGAGCATTGCATATACATGGAGAAATATTTTGTGTCTCTCACATTTACGTAATTTTTAGAAAACGGACTGCATGCTGCAAGACTTTTCTTTGTCCGAATGAATTTAAAAAAAATAACACCCAAAGAAGTTTTTCAAAGCTCCGAGGTTAATTGTATTCTCTTAGGGTATGTTCGGAAATTTACTGCCAGCACTGCCAGTGCTGCGATGCGCGTTCGGAAATTGCTCGCAGTGTGCTGCGACAGCGCAGCAAACATCGTGATTCCAACGGCAACGCGCGCTTTGAGTTATCGAACGCACTCTGAATTTACGCCTTGCAGCACTGGCAGTGAATTTTCGAACACACCCTTAATAGTATGTATTTTTCACTAGATTTAAGTATTTAAATATCAATGTAAGAAAAAAGAAAAACAACGTTCTAGAAAAAAATGGTGTTATTTTCCTCAAAGCATTATTATTTATTTTTCTACTGCTATATTTTTCTGCACTTTTATTCTTTTACTCCGATCTTGGACTTTCTTTCATCGCCCGACTATCTTTTGCTGGTATCACTGTATAATAGACGCAGCTTTGCGGCACGTTGAGACTTCACTCGAGTGAGCAGGCCAAGCGTCAGGATTATTGTATCAAAAATCTTTCCTTTTAAGATTTTCATCATTCAATAATCATCTCCATGGTTTTTTTTTCTTTTCCAGGGAGGAAGTGAATACTACGCCTTCGTCGAATTTGCGGATCATTTGAGCGCATCGGCTTCACTCCTGGCTCTAAATCAGAGGAAGTTCTTGGGAAAGGTAAGTAATAAATTTGTAATTTTTTGACGAATGATACTTATACATTTTTAATTGAAACGAATTATTGGAAATTCAAAGAAAATTAAAATTAGTATAAAAAGGTGAAGAATATCTATAATATGTAGGTATATTATATTTATTATATTTTATAAATACAGTGAAAGAGATGATAGAGTCCCATTTACTAAGGTCGCAGATATCTCATAGGTTTATCCCATTTATCCAGGTTTCACTGTACAATATATCATGAATAAAATACTCGCAACAACAGCATCGCGTAAAAACATTTTTGAGCGAGTATATTAACTATATAAACTAAAATGCCCAAAAAATACAAAAAGTAGAAAGCATGGAAGTCCAATGACTTTATTTCAATTTTTATGCTGCCTCGTCAACGTTTTCGACGAAATGAATTAAATGAAATAGAAAAATAAGCTATTGAAATTAATGATTGTTTAAAACAATACTGAATATATACTTACACAAATTAAAAATACAAGCTACAAAAGTAAAGAATAAAATATAAAAGGAAAAATTGCAAAAAAATGTAAAAAATAGTAGAGAAAGGAAGCACGTGTCAGCCAGAAAACGTACAATGAAGAAGAGGAACGTTACCGGGTTTCATAATATCATCGTGACGGAACATCAAAGCGCGTTGCAGCATTGTTCCCGTATGTTTTTCCCGATGTGTCGGAAGGTCGGTACGGCGGGTGTGTGCTCCGAGGACACACAAGCGGGTTACGTCGGGATCGTGACTCGTTCTCATCCTCGGAATCCGAAAACGGGATAAGTTTGCTCGTTCCTCGTAGAGAATCTCGCTCGAGACTCCCTCCCCGGCAGATTTCCTCCCGCTCGGGCGCGTACGACGTTAAAGTTCGCTCGTTGACGATGGCTTTCCGAAAGCAGCCGGCTCAGGCCTCGCGAGCGACCTCGAGCATCTTTACATCCTTTCCCGTCCAAAGATTCTCACCCCCGGAATGCCATCCGCACGTATCCTGCTTTCTCCACAACCTGGAGTGATCATCACTATGGGATGAACCGAAAACTCGCTTTACGATTTCCTACCTCATCTTCAAATAGTTATTAAATTTGAAAAAAAATGTTTTTTCAGTTTTTATTGATATAATAAAAGTATCGTTCTAACCGAAATTCAAGCTAATAAAATCCAAACAAAAAATATATTTCAAAATTTTCATCAAACAATTTTGAATCTTCAGCTAATTCAAGATATTGTATTTAAAATGGATCCTATTCGGTGTATTCGGGACCACCTTGACCTCATAACTTTTGCAATTCATTTTTTTCTTCGCGAAAGAAAACCGTTGAATAGTTGAATCAAAGGTTACAAAAACTAATGTAAAATCATTTAATATTATACTTGAGAAATTTTTCTTTAATTTTTACGTGTTTTTCAAGTTGCCTAATTTTATTCGAACTTAAACTTGTTATGCATAAGCCTGTCAAAGCGTTCAAATTCTACCGCTCTGCCTTCGAATCCAGCCACCGCACCTGGACTCGGTTCAAGAGGATTCTAACGAATATTCGAAGGAACAACATCGCAAGGAGAGTTGCCGTCTCGCGAACGCGCCTTTCGTGGTCGTATCTAGTTGGTTAGAGTGCAGGATGGGGTTATAGCCCCGATGGCTCGAGTAACGCCTCCGAAGGGAGCTTCGAGAGAGTAACTCGGTTAGTTTAGATTCGGCGAAGCAAGTTTTGGATTTGGTGGAAGGCCTCGACCATCCCGTAACTCGCACCGTTGGCTCCGATCCTCCATTTCGCTCACTTCTTGCTTGATCCCTCGATTCTGTATATACCCTAAATATCCTCCTTGTCAGCTCTCTCTCTTCTTCGTTCCTTTTCCCTCTCTGTTCATGTTCGTCTTTTCCAATTCCCTGCTGACCCAACTCCACGACCATCAGCCCGATATTACTAACGAATATCTAACTAACGGACTCCCATGGTGATTCCATCACCAATCTCTCACATCCTGGATTTCTACAACTTTAACCAACCCTATTACATCTTTCTTCATAAATAGAAGCATCAGTGAGATATCTCCGATTAGTATTGATTAAAACGTAATTAGCACAGTTGAGATAATTAGAAAGTGAGATTTTCGACATGTCTTACATTTTTTAAGACCAAGGTAAAATGAATGTTTATTGTAAATCACTGTAAAATTCTTCGAAGTGTCTTTTGAATTCGTAAAAAATGAAATTTTGCTTTTTGAACGGAGCCATCATGTAGGACTTCCATCAGACTGACTTGGACAATTTGTCATCGAGGTCTATATGAGAAAAGAATAAATACAATAAGTTAATGAATGTAGATAAAGTTGTTAAAGACCATTCTTTTTTTATTTTAATGCTCCAATCTTAACTTTATTTAAAAAATCTATTTTCATGTATAGTATATTCTTGGATAATCTATTTTAGCTCACCCTTATTTGCAAGAGTGAGTGTCGTGCACTTTGAGCACAGCATACAGAGTGATTGCTTCGCGTCACATTACCAACGCCGAACTGGTCTTAATAGATTGGATCTCGTGAAACTTGGGAGATCTCGTGAGCGCTAATGCATCTCGATACAACGTTAATGTTTTCCCTCTCCATCACAATCTTTCTCGCTCCGATACGTATGTCTCATTCATCGATTGTACGTTTCTCTAAAATTTCCAAAAGCATGTACCACCCTCTTCCATTGAGTCTAACAGGTTTCAATCGTCGTTGGCGGAACTGCGGATACAGAGACGGAACCGCGATCCTTCAAAGTCTTATGTGCTATACACAGGTCCATGACTTCGGATAGTGTTTCAAAGCTCTCGTATATAGACTTCCGTCTTCCGTTAAGTTTTCTTTTTACAACTGATTTTTTTTGAAGAAATTTTTTCAGAGAAAAACTCAATATGTGCTGAAGATTTTTGTCGTATGGATTCGTATACCAAAGACTGATAGTTTGAGTTTTCATGAGGATGAAATGTATTCTATATTCAGAATAGTACAGTCGACTCTCTCTTGTGGCAACCCATCGGGAATGGTGACTCTCGCTACAGGCAACTTCTCCTCCATCCCCACTTTTGCCATATGTCCAGCAACCCATATAGGACGACGCATGCGCAAAACAGTCGCGACGTCATAGTAGGGATAAAAAAGTTGCTTTTAGGCAGAGTTAAAAGTTGCCGTAAACAAGAAGTTGCCCGTAGCGATGTTGCCACAAGAGAGTCGACTGTACTTCACTAATCTTGCGGTCCAAAGTAGCATCAAGAAAATTTACTAAAATTATAGTTCAAATTATATAGGTCCTGCAACTAGATTTCTAAGACTTTGGTGAGCAGTTCATGACCACAATTCCAGATCGGAAATTGAACGTCTTCGTGAAAGTTTACAGCGTTAATTTCGGTTTTGGAAGATTCTCATTTGCTTTTGCAACATGTGTGCACTTCCGCATACGAGTTTGTTGCGATTGCAAGGTGATCACAAACGACGAAAGGCACCGAAAGGTTATATGTATAGTGTTTGTCCATCGTCCTTGTTCCGAAGTCTGCCATCTCCGATAACCACTCGCGATATCAATTATACTATTGTGTCTTTATGTATTTTGTGCACCAACCGTGACGACTGATGGCGATGCATTAAGGACCAAAAGCTATCACGATTAATTGCGACCTTAGATGTTAAGAGCGAAAAGTTGCAGTAATCGCTTCGTGCTCAAGTTTCTTGAGTTCGTGCCACTCCTAATGCTCGGCAAAGTTTGGCCAACGAAGTTCTGTATTTGGAAAGACATATTTTGCTTCGAAAACTTCAAGTTGAATTTCTTGAATAAATTTATGTTTTTTCTTTTCTTTATAACGTTTTGTCCGATAATTCTTCAAAAGAGAATTTTAATCATTGTATCACTGTTGCTGCTGCTTTTCTTGGTTAATCATTGTTATGTGGTTATTCTTTCACGATATTTTTCTTTATTTGAAAATACGGCAACCAACCAGTTTCGCAAATTAGAAACTGACATCAAGAATTAGGCATTTTGTGAAAAAAAACTTTTGTCTATTGTTCAATGAATTCATATAAATATTCATATAAATTCATATAAATTCATAAAAAATTCATTAAATATAAATATAAATATTTATATGCCTGCAAAATGAATTTTTTCTTGACTATAATTATTTATTAATTGTTCAGAGTCGACGTCGGAATTTGTTTCGCAAATTGTGCCTATAAAATTTTTCTCTAATTAATTGTAATTCTTTTCAACGATTTATATCTCGAATGGCCAGTTACCATCCAACGTATCCGACACTTTAATGCTACGACTGATACAAGAGTATTTTAACCTCAAATCTTCGGGTGTACTCTCCCACTGTGCCCAGTAAGCGGTGAACGAGCCTCTGCGACTTTTTGCGAATGGCACGCGAAGAGTGAGCCTCGGCGACTGGCACGACTCGTTACTTTATACTCGCCTCGGTAGTGGGACTTCCACAGGCACGATTCCCTAGCGGCTAATTCATGCGATAATTATTCTCTATACACACACAAATTCAGAAACCGAGCGGGCGCATTTTCGTTATTTCTCTTCTCATTTTCTCATGTTACTCTTTTTTTCCATTTCATTCTACAAACGTGTATTCCGTACATATTTAAAAACACTTACATGGAAAAATATGCAAGTGTACATTTTTGCACGTGCACGCTTTTATCTTTCTATTTCTATTTCTCTTTCTTTTTTTTTCTTCTCGATTACCGGCCTCCTAGAGCATTTCTTTGCCATTCCGTATTCAACGTCGTCACGAACTCAACATCTTTTCCATAAAATATAATTATATAATAATGATAATAATAATAAGAAAAACATTCGGTACACGTAGTTCGTTTTAGGCCTTGCAAAAACGGAGCGAAAAAAGCATTCCGCAATGCGGTTCCGCGTGTGGCTCTATGAGATGTTTCACCAAAGAATCGTGCACGGCGGCTGAAAACAAGGGAGAAAAAGACCTGAAGTATTTTCTCTATTTTTTCATTCGTAGTTCCTCTCTTTTTTAATTTTTCTCTCGTTCTTGTAAGTATTGTTTTTTATCCTTTTTCATTTCATTCTTCACTAATTTCTACATTTCTGTAATCCTTCTCCACTTCCGTGGAAATTTAATGCAAGAAATTAACTTGAAAACGAGAGAATTGCAGTCGTGCGGTTCGGGGTTTGAACGGTGCTAGAGCTTTCCATGCAAGATCATGAGAGGGTGCATTCCCTTTATTCCTTCCAAGAAGCCTCCTCGCTATTAGATTCTTCGTGGAACATCGCTGCTGCAGTTTCCCCAAACTCCTGGCTCGTTAGCTTCGAATTACATAATTTATATATCGCGCCTGTATACACGACGTATTTATACGGGTACGCGTGAGTCTCGGCCCCGTTACCCTCGATACGCTCCCTTCACAAATTTACCGCTTCTTCTTCTCACGGCTACAAACGAAGGGCGCGAGATCTCGCGTCGTTAAATTATCTTCCTTCTCTCTTTGCCTCTTACATTTTCTCCAGGTCGGTTAATGGGTCGTTGGGATTATCAATTCATGGAAACTACCGTTCTTGAGTTTATTTCGCCCTGTATATAGACTGAGATATTGTTACGAATAGCTGAATTATACTCGATGAAATTAAATAAAAATTACTCGAAAAATGAGCGAGAAAATAAGTCAAAAATAAAAAATGGAGGTAAATTTTGGAGGCTAGCATGAAATAAATAGCTATTTGCTATTCAATGGAAATTTCAGGTCATATAAAAGTTTTTCGAGAATCCTGAGATATTTTTACGAATCGCTGAATTATGCATGAAAGAATTAAATGAACTTTTCTGGTAAAATTGTAAAAAGTTATAATATTCATTTTGTACACCTATTTTTTATATTTATTATTATTCTTTGAAGATTTTTTGATTTTTACTTCGGTTCGTTGTCAACGAAAATTTTTCAAAAATTAATCGTTGTAAAGTGAATTCGATCACGAGAGAATAAAGGCACTGCCACGTGTATATCGGTATTTTTAACTGCTAGGAAAATAATGCGCTGCTTGATCGTATTACAGACGAGAGAATCAATTGATCATTCGAACAACATAAAAATGGAAATGTGAAGAGCGCGTCAGAAGTTAACGCGAGCAGTCTACTGTGTAAATTATTATAAAGTAAACGTGGAGGAGCATCTGAAGGACATGTACTAAATTCGATCTGGAGTGAGCGCGGCGAATCGTAAAGAAAGGTAGAAAAGGAGAATAAGATGAAAAAAGGGAGAAAACTCTGAGAAGAGAGCAAGAAAAATGGTTCTCCCGAGAGAAATCCGGATTTGGAGGACGGAATGAAAGGAGCGAGTTCGCGCTTATACTTCACACTTTGTTGCCCGAACCTGATGTGTGCGTGCCGAGAGAAGAATGAAAAAAAAAACAGAAAGGCTTGAGCGACGGGCACGCGTTTGCTCTGAAGAAGGGTTGAGATGTTCGCGAAAAATGAAACTTCTCCGTGTGTTGTACGTGCGACGGATACGCTTGGAATATTTGCTGCCTCCAGACAGAGAAAGAGAGATAAGTAGGCTTGATCGTTATTTTCTTTGGCATGTGAACGATCAGAATTTATTTTTGTTGGTATAAAAAATACATCCTTATAATAGGAAAATATAAATTTGTCTTTTGTAGTCACAAATGAACGAAAAAACAGTGGTTTCAACAATTGTGTATTATTTGTTGGTTAAAAAAATATGCTTGTAAAAATTTAGATAGAATTGAAGAAATTCTTTTTTTTATGAAGAAGCCAAATTCCCAATTAAATTTTACGATGGTAATAAGAATGGTATTACGATTCCTCCTCCCGTAAGGTTACAAGGAAAATTATACCGTCTTGACTCACGTCATTGTCGCCAATGTGATCTGAAAGCTCCGAAACTTGTGATACGCGTTAATGCGAAGCAACACCGTGAAATTACCTACATCCACTAAAGATCCAGTTCCTTTTACGAGATGAGCTTTCCACAGCCTTTTTAACCATTTCATTCGATTTGTTTTCATTTTTTTTAGTTTCATCAGCGTCTGTCGCTCGCGGAAGCAAAACGTGAAAATTAGTAATGCAGATACAAAATTCCCGAGGCTTGAATTTCATGGACAAAAAATCGTGAAACTATCGAACAGAAATACATCCGAGAAGAAAATATGAATCGTCGGACTCGGGATCGCTCGAATCGCAAAATTCAATTTTGCACTTGTAAATTGGAAAGTGACCGTAAAGAAAGACAAGTTCGCCGGGAAGATTGGCAATGAAGGAGAAACTGTTCGAAGTTGCTCACTCTTAACCTCGAAACTGCCAAAGTATAGGCGGATGACGAGAGAAACCGAAGTGCCAACGCCATCTGGCGGAATAGTACATTTCTCCAATCGAGAGAGCGTTTCTTCGAGTTTCGCGGTGAGTTTCCGTCGCTCCGGGGATACGACGGTGAGGAAAATAGCCTAGTTGCCACGAACATCCGCGCGGAGAGACGTTGAAACGGAAATCAGTTGGGAGCACCAAGTTACGATTGAGATTTAAGTTATTGACAAGCTACTTTGGCGAATCTCCGCTGAGATCTTCCTTCAGCAACGAAGGTACTTCTCGCCCGTACACACGACCCTTTCTTCCTCTCGCTCTACTTCTCTTTCCGTACGTGTGCCTCGAGAACTATGCCTTTATTCCGCGGAGGCCCGCTGCCTTTTGATTTCCCACAGGACCCTACTAACCATGCAGAGAGCGACGGGGCGACCCGCCTCCGGAAACCATTCTTCCGGCCGCAATGACTCCCTCCTCGGATTCTCGCTTCACTCGCGAGGCACAACTCTTCATCTCCATTCAGATCGTCGCACGTGTGTGTATTACTTTCACGTTACCTGAGTCCTTTTTTCTTCCTCTTCCTCTTCCTCTCTCTTCTTCTCGTCCTCGCAGTTGTCTTCGATTTCTTTTCTTCTCCACTTCTCACTTCCTTTGCCTTTTATTACTTCTCCTCGTCCTTTTCTCCTACCTTTATCTTGTTCGGTATGAAATATCGTGTTACGAGCATCTTTTCAGCGAAAAGTTGACGCACGACAAGTACGCGCACTCAAGCCCGTAACGTCTATCCATTCGAATATCATATCTCAAAGTTTGGGAGACTTTTATGTCTCTCGCCGCCGTCGTGCGGAAGATAAGAGTCATGTAGATTCGCGGTTTGAATATTTCCTCCATAAATTGATTGTCACGTAAAGCGTATCCCTAAAAGACGACGTCGTATCGATGTTTATTGAAGACATTGGAGCTTTCTTTCCCTCGCTCTTCTCTCACTTTGCTATTCTTTCTAAAGCTGGAGAAGAATAGATCGGTGAATGACCCAAAAAATATGTCAAACTCATTCATGAGATGTTTCTCTCTTATATCAAGTGACATCATTTTATGAAACTTTTTTATTCAGTTTTTCAAAGTGAGACGAGCGCGTAAAATTTTGTCTTCAACAAAAATAGGGCGAAAAGTGTAATTGAATATAAATAAATTGTACTGACACTCATAGTGAAAGAACCGTAAATAAATATATCATAAAGAAAACATGCGAAGAATTTGATCTCCGAGTGTCAGTTAGAAAACAAAGAAATATTCACCTCAATCTCCAAACAGGACGATATGACAGGAAAAATTCACAAAAAAGATCATTCAATTTTCAAAAGTAAAAATGAAATCTTCGGTCAAATTGTTAAATTTAATGAAAAATATATAAAGTCCCAAAAATAGAAAAGTATGTAGAAATGCAAAAAATCGTTGATTTTCTGAAGAGTTTTCTCGTACTCTCTGAAAACGTGCTTCGTGTGTCTTCAATCGAGAATAAAAAGACATCGAGTGCATGAGAACGCATCGAAAGGTATGAGAGATGAGTAAAAAGGCGTGTTTGTATATACGTAACCGTAATTACATAGCTATAGCAATAATAATGACAGTAATAATGTCACGAAGCACAATGGGAGCAATAACGACGACGCGAGGCCTCTCTCGGCCTCGGTGGATCCACCGTTTGGGAACGTACGTTCTCTTGTTCGAGTTAACTCGTGTACGCGAGGCTCCTGGGTATGTCGTTCGCCCTGGCTCTCTAATAAAACAGAAGTTGTTGCGATTTCACGGCGTTATGGCTGGCCGGCACGCGAGTAACCTGATTCAACTCGTAAATACTGAATCCAACTTCTGTTGCCCTCGGAATCCGCTAGGAAAGAATCGGGTGAAGTGAGGAAAAAATGAGAAGTAGCCTCCTGCGTTGAACCGCTCGTTAAAAAAAATAAAAATTCACAACATTTTGAGGTCTCTTTCAACTTTTACGTCTCTCGAAGTTTTCCATCTGTAGATTCCTACTTATTATCATTATTATTTATTACATTGCGATATCATTATATTATTCATCTGATCCTGTGTGACTTTTTATTTTAATTAAGCGCAATAATTAAAAGATCATTCATTTTTTAAACTTCTTACCCTTGAAGTGATGTTGAGCTCTGTCCATGTTTAATTGCATTTAATGAAAGTTACGGAGACGTTGACCCTTTTAATATTTCATTGTTACAAGTAGTGAAATATTGTTTTACTTTATTATTTTAGAAGTCAAGTGAAAAATGAACGAAAAGAATTATGTGTATATAATGTAGTATGGAAGAAAAGTGGGAAAGGGAGTAACGAGGTTTGTGAGGAGATAAAAAAGAAGGGTAGGAAGAGATGGAAGAATGAGAAAATATATTAAGTGAACGGGAAACTATCGAGCCGAGTCAACGATTAAATTAATGGCTCATTCTATCGAGCTTTTATATCGGGATTAAATGAGGAAGAACACGTTAAAGAAGAAGAAGAAGAATAAGTCGTTTTGCAGAATTTCTCTTTTCTCGAAAGAAAGGGAAAAAAATGAAAAAAATTCCTGGAGTCCGAATTTTTCTATCTGACTCATTTGTCCTCGAGTAAATGCTCGATGCGATTTTCCCGTTTAATATTGCGCTCAGTACTGAAATATATTGCACCCAGGGGCTATATTGAATTAACGTGTATTCGATTTATTTCCTCGAAATTTATCTCGCTCGCCGTATCTTTGCCTCACACGTATCTGCGTTTAGCGATCGAAACTTTACCCCGGCCCAAATTCACAATTCATATTTTTAACAACGAATCACCCCTGTAACGCCGGAAGACGGAAATTAACGATTTTCTGTATGGTCAGCCCGGCGGGACAATTTTGGATACGTGATAAAAAAAAAGATTTATCTTTGAACCATTGAAAATAATTTGTTGACGATCGAACATATAATTTTGTTTTTATTTTCATGTATACCTATATAAATAATATAAAAATGCATTTGATCAATGTCCTTTTTTTAATTAATTTTCGATAAGAAATTTACATTGATCAGTTAAACTTCTTGAGAAACATTTTTCTCTATTTCTAAAATTTGTTTTTATTTTCATTCGTTATATTTCAAGATTTAAAAATCAGGAAACTGCAATTACAGAGAGCCCGGAAGTCGGGCTTGTTTCGCCAGTCCCTCCGGTCCACTCCCAGGATTTTTCGATCTCGCGTGCCATTTGGGCCCGATGCGGCTTTCTCGCCAGATTCGTCCGCGTTTTTCAGGAGAGTGCATGAAATATCCATGGACACGGTTCCTGTACGTGTGGACACTGGAACGAGGGTGCATCGATGAAAGCTTCCTCTTTCCAATCCCTGCGGACGAGAGGAAAAGAGAGAAATGAACGAGAACGACGCTAGTCAGCGGACAGTCGACATTTTCGGGGCTGTCCACCCTTTTGCCCCTCTTTTCAATCTGTCTCTTTCTTTCTCTCTCTCATTGTACTTTCTATCTCATTTCTCTCTCTGCCTCCCTGGCATTTATCTCGTCCTCTCTCTCTCTCTTTCTCTCTTCGTTCTTCTATCTCGTTCTATATACCATCCGTTTTTCGATTTTTCCCCTCACATGTGGCCCTCTCCCGTTTTCCTCATCCCCGAAATTCAACCCCTTTCCATCGAGACAGAGAGCACACGTAGTATATTTTATCGCATTACCGGCATTGTTGCAGCCGCCATGCCCGTTCTTCTCGATGCGGTCCGTACGAGCCTCCGTTTTCCTCCCCCCACGCTTTTTCGACGTTCACGATTCTCTCGTTTCTCATCCTTTCCTATCTCTTTTTTTTTTAATGCTCCTCCTCTTTTTTTTCTTCCTCGTGTCCCAACGTCGAACACCATTTCACGAGGATTAAATATTGACTGCGATGCTGATTTATAGTAATTGCCAGAGAGGGAGGAAACGAGGAGACGGAAAAAGTGAAAGGGGGCACCGGGAATGATAGAAACGGCAGAGAGTGCACGCGAGAGGACGAAGGAGAATTCGCGAGAGACAGAGATTGCTTGAGAAATCGTGGTAAAGGATGAAGCGGGGCCAGGGGGGATGCCGAGTGAGTAAAGAGCTCGAAAAGCTTCGACCTCCCTACGCGGCGGTGCAAAGGGCAATTGAACGAGTTGCGAGTTTTTGAAGAAGCACCGATATACAGAGAGCAAAGGAAAAACGGAAAGAGACAAAACTCACTCGAGCAACCACTTTTTTTCCCTCCACTGTAACAGATGCATATTTGTTTTCATTCAGAATTTATTTTCATGAAAAGGGGACAGGAAAAGATTGAACTTTTAATACGATTCTTTTATCGAAGTTTCCGACTTTTTTAACGTATTTTTATATATATTTATTTTTTATATTTTTGACTAAAACATTAAAACTAAATTTATTTTTGCGTTCGACAGGTCGTTTTATCGAAAGGCTCATATGTTTTTTGAACTGTAAAAAGTGACCAAAGACATTCATTTAACTAAATCGATGCTTATTATTTACACTTAATTATTTTCGATCTGGCTCTTTTTCATTCTTCATCTCCCCTCCTGAATACTCTCCTCTCCAGCGGAAACAACATCTTATTAGGTCATTATAAATTATTAGATTCATCGAACTAAATTGGTTATCGGTAGGACGCAATATTTAAGATCTACAAGTTCAAACCCATTTCTAGTAAAATTAAAGTTTAGATCCGATCGTGAACAACGGAGATGAAACTTGAAAACAAAAATTGATTTTTAAATCATAATATGGTAGTGACATTGAGGACACAAATTTGCAAAAAACTGTATCCTTTCAATTTTTTCTTTTTTTTAAAGGTGAAAGACACTTTTTTGTTTCCGAGTACTGTCAATTATCGAAAAAAAGTAGGTCATCCAGCAGTGCGACTGGACAGTACAAAACATGCACTTTATTGATTGGTGAGGGGATTCCGGAGGCGAGGAGGTGAATTTCAAGGGAGAGTGGAATGAATCGGGGCCATCGAACAAACCGTAAACACTGACGGCAAGCTACGACGCACGAGTGTCACATCGCGTGAGTGTGCGAATCCGGCTGTAGATATCTACATACGTTTTTCAACGAGGAGAAAGCTCCGATGGAAGGCTTACGCGTTCCCAGAACGTTTGTTGAAGCGATTTACCCCCCTTTCGGGTTTGTACGCGGATTTTCAAATAATTATTTCAGCCTGCATTCGCCCTGCTTCGCATCCTAATTAATTATTTGTTAATTGCCCCTAATTAAGGGTAAATAATGAGCACCGAGAGAATATTCTTCCTCCCCTTCTCCCCCTTTGTACAGATTTAATCCGCGTATAACAGCGACACGAAAATTTCGTGATCGCGGTTTCATCGATGATCGGAGTTTCGATAAATTTTATTTGGGAAATTTCGCCAAATATCCCAAACGGATTTTCATTAAAAAATTCTCAAATTGTACTCGATTTATTTGAAAAATATCGAAAAAAATCTCATGGATATGTTCGATAAATTTTATAAATATACCTATTTTGTTATGTATAATAATATCAAATTAGAAAAAAATGTTATTATGATTATAAATTTGACTTAAGATATGGTGACAAACAATTTTTGACCCTATTTTTGTATCAAAAGCTGCGAGATTTGATGTGAAATATTTTCTTCATGTACGACTGTGGAGCAATTTTTTCCTACATGATTTAAAGGCGGGAACAGGCGGCGCCCGATTATTTTTGATTTTGGTCTCGCTGCTGGTGCCATTATTTTTGGTCCATTCGGTGGATCCGGAGAAAAGAAAATACGGGAACAGGAACGTCCGATTTCTCGGTGCCCGCTCGGGCGAATTTAGTATCGGGTCGTTTGGAGGCCGAAAACGATATTTTCATTGTCCCGGATCGTTCTTCGGAAGCCAGGACGAAAAATATCCGTGATCTCGGATCATCGGGAGCGAGTTTGCCAATTTTTCGTGGCACGACACTCTCTTTCCCATCCGCTGTCCAAGTGAAACAGCGCGTCCTGGGTATTCTGCATTTTTCACTGTCTTTTTTTTTCTTCGACGTGCTTATTTTTTTTATTTGTTCTTTCTTATAAAATACATCGTTCACGTAGCCATGGGGAAAAATCAAAAAAAGGAATACGATATTTCGTTCGTCCGAGGCCAAAGGGTCGAACGGGACGATTGAATTTTGAAGTGGACGCCTGGGAAACTTGGCTCTCGTCCTTCTGAGAAGCTAAAAATGTTCTCGTCGTCCGCTCGTCTATATCCTGCCGGTGAATCTCGCTTCCCTTATATATTTTTTAGTCTCAACGCCATACATCTTTCATCTCTCTATTCTCTTTTACCCAGAAAAGCGACAATGATGTTCCGAAAAATGGTTGTCCTTGGTCAGAAATTGAATTTGAACTGGTCATTATTTTTTTTTGTCAGACATCGTAAAGTGTGACAGAATGAAATAAAAAACTGCACAACTTATTGAAATCGAAATTGAGATAAAAATTCTAATTTCCACATTTTCGCACTTCAAGAAACACAAAGAATTTTTTCTAAAGCCCTAGATTAATTTTCTTACTCCCGCATTTCATCTTCGTACGTTTTTTCTCGATCCCTCTCGTCTTCACCCCTTTTTGCGAGTCTCGTCCGCGCGCGCGAACCATCAAGCGTTTTTATTAATTCCTCTCAGATACAATTAGTTGGTCTATTCGTCAGACGCGTTTCATCAAGTTCTCCTTCGTCCTCGAGGTTTCTACGTGTCTGTATATAAATGCGCCGCTCTCCAGCGATTCGGTAGCATCGCTGGGAAAATTCTCGCTCCCTTCTTTCCGCTTAACCCGTTCCACACCTTTTCTGGCTTATTCGTCGGTTCGACCAACCCAGTTTGCCCTTCGGTTCAAGCGAAACGAAAGCACGAGGGAGAGAGAATATCTCTTTTACCGATCTCTCTAGCTCACTTCCGCTTTTCTCATCATCCTCTCGGCAACTCTTCCATCATTCAGCTCTCCTCATCGCTGATGCTCTTTTTCGCGAAAATTCATCCATGAATCTCTCCTCTTTCATTCACGTGAAAAGTTCCAAAGACTCACGCTTTTTTATATACCTTAATTATATATTTTTAGAGAGTTTCGAATTTTCGCTTCTACATATTTTTTTCCTTAGAGCAAATTTGAAGAAAGTAAGAAGCTTTTGCTTGCATTAACACTTCCGCAAACGTATTTTGAGCACCTTACCTCCGCAAATCGGAGTCATTTGTGTCTCTCTGTTTTTTTCACTCACTCAATACATTTGAAAAAATCTGAAAAAATTCATGTTGGTTTTTGAAAGATTCAACTCAATGTATAAATTATAAAATTAAGCAAAAAGCATGTTTTTATTATATTTGGCTCTTCTCTTTTCACGACATTTTTGAAGAATTTTGTTTTGGCCGAGCCACGAGTGACCCCGGTTTGCGGAGGAAGTGTTAAGGTTCAATAGCGCAAATAACGATGTACTAAGACATTTAAGATGCATCAATGCGTTTCTGTAATTGAATTTAACATTGCAATTCTTATTTGCAAATTTTGCTCGACCTAATTTTCTGGTTATGGTATTAAAATACTTGTAATGTTTATTTCCAGATTTCAAGTATGATTTTTTTCTCTTCCGTTTTTGTAAAGTGCTATATAAACATTTTACAAAAAATCTTCAATTCGTCAAATCTTCGGACTTTGGATGATATTTTTTGTATTTTTATATTCTTTATAATTTTTCACATAAATTACGAATTTTATACGGAATAGAATGTAAAATTATATACAATAGGTTTATTGCTAGGGTAGTTCTGGGGTACGAAGAAAACCTTTTGGTTCAGAAAAAAGGAGAAGATCGGCAAGACGGTTTTTGGCCAAAGAATTTATTCAGACTTTGGAAGGTTCGCGACGAGAGAACATGGGTATTCAGTTTTTAGTATTTTTAATTATTCTACAAACATGTCGAAAAAAATCTAGGTTATTACGTTTCATTTTCTACTTTTTCGTGCCACCCTTGAAAATAAAAAAAAAGTTTATTTCGATGTATTTCGCATCTTATTTTTAGTTTTTGTTGCCTTTGAAAGGGGCTTACCGTTTGCTGGTAAAAACCCATTAAGCGGGTTCACGAGAAATCCGTTGGACCCTACGAAAGCTTGCCAAAGGGCCTCAACGAGATCCGGAATTGATCCATCCTACCTCCTCACCGTCTTTTTTTGTTGTTTTTCCGTTTTTAAAGCAGAGATTCTCGTGATTGCTTCCTGGATTACGTACACAACCGAATCCCCATCCTCTTTTCGTTTCTCCTCGTCTCTTTCGCCGTTTCTCTTTTTATCGGAGCTCTTCCAATGTATGCGGTTCGCGCTAATTTTCAATCGTTTCTCGGTCGTTGCGAAATAAATCCGCGGAATGAAACGACTTTCATATCCATCCGGAAAAAGATTTACCGCCGATTTTTTAGTGACACGATGCGGCGTACGAGCCAAAAGTTCTTCAACGAACATCCATGTAATATTTTCGAATTGCAAAACTTCCGAGCGCTCGCATCGAAATTTGTTTCCTCCAACTTGTTTCCTACTTATCCAGCAACAAGTAAAAAAATATTTTGTTAAATATTATTCGATGCAATAGTTTTTCCGCCTGATATTTTTCATCCGTTTGAAGATTATATAGTAATAAAAATTTCTTGTGAAACGTGACTTTCCATCGAAGAAATAATTTTGGATAATTACTCCGCAGGAGATCAATGGAGAGAAATTAGAAAGCTTTTTCTTTTATTGAACTCATGAATTCACAAAATGAACAACCCAATCTGTTGCTCGGTAATTCAAACGAGACCGTGAGTAATTGTGTACGTGGATTCTGTATCTCGTTGAAAAATTCTCCCCCGTTTCACTCGGTCTCTATCCAAATGGAAATTAAATACAGAAGCTACGATCGAATGATCTGTGCAACCAAAATTCAGTGTTCGACAGATGGAAAACAAAAGAAGCATGGAAAGACGGGGGTTTGGTGGTTTGGAAGAGAGAAACCGTAACGAGGGAAAGTGAGCAAGACAGAGAGAAAGATGAGAAACATAAAGGGTGCAAGAGTGATTGGAAGAGGAGTCTGGAAGCGACGAGAAACCCCAAGGGCGAGTTCGAATGTTCGATTTACGAAACGTATGTATAGATCGTGGGGAAAGAGAGAGGAGAACGGTAAAAAAAGAGAAACGTGAGAGAAAGAGAAAGAAAGAGATGGAAAATGTGAGAAAAAGAAAACAGAGTGAGAAAGATGCGAAGGGGATGAAAGAGGGACGGAATGTCGGAGGGTAAAAGGAGCGAGAGGGCGAAAGCGAGAACCGAAGGAAAGAGACCGAGAGCCGAGAAATACGTATCCAGTTAGTTTGACACTGCGGCTCCAATTGATTCGAAATCGATTGTCGTTCGAGCGATTTCCAATTGATCGATTACGCGAAGGGGTCGGCGCACATCCGAGATTCTCCCTCTTTCTCTCTATTTAAGAGAGCGAGGCAGAGAGAAAGGAGTGAGGAGAAAGGAATATAAAGGGGAAGCTAGAGAGAAAGAAAGAGAAATGCAAAGAGTGAGATGGAAAAGTATCCAGAGAGAATGGTCGTTCAATGAAAGAAGTCGAGAGAGCGTGTCGAAACTGGATGCAAAAACGGGCAAAACCGAGGAATAAAAAAGTGAGAGAGTCGGACGAAGAGTGAGGAAGAAAATGAAAAAAGAAAGGGATAGAGATGAAAAATCAACCGATCTGTACTTTCGGTTCCATCCTATTTCAAATGCACTTTCATTCATTTTCCTTCTCCTCTATTTATTTTTTCTCCCTCTTTAGTTTTTGACTGCGCAGAGTTACTTGTTTCGCAGCTCTTTTATCGCTCGTTTCCCGGATTTCTATTCCACGTCACCTTTGCGTATCGAACTACTCGATTTTTTCGACTTTTATCATAAACACGATAAACGTTATTTTTGCACCTTTGATACATATCGGATTGATTCTATCTTTTATTTTTATAGAAGAAAATGGATTTATTGGATGAAAACCCCATGTACTAGTTGCATTTATGTCGAGAATAGTTCCATTCTTTAATATATCATTTGTTTTCAATATGTCCTTTAATATGATTGTTTGATTAATAGTATATTACGACCCAAGGCCCGAAAGTTGGATTTCCTGGCGTTTGTGTTATGATGGCCGGAAGCGAAGCTGAGGCTTTCATATCATAAGCGCCAGGGCAGATTAGCTTAATGAGTTTAAGAGTAATGATAATATACACACATAACACATGCACTTTTAGTTGTTATAATATACCATAGTCAGCATAATGCCAAAAGTGTAAGGTTACGTATAGATGAAATGAACAAACGTTGTCGTGTGCACCAATCGCCACTACCCCCCCAAACCATCACTTATTTACTCCATCCTATCATTCCGAACTTTGCAGAAGACTATTCTTTTGACAGTCGTTCAATACCAGGCCAAAAAAATCTGGTAGACAAATGAAGCGCGTTACAAATCAGGGCGCCCGCAAAAGTCGCTATTTCTGAAGTAACATGAGGCCCGAAAGACCGTACTTTCGAATAAGATATCAGGAAAAATTATTTATCATAAAATGGTACAATTAAACGCTTCACTGTTGATGTTTTTATTTGGATCTATAGATAAGAATACAGTTTGTTTGAGCATAGTTTACATACTGAAAAATCACATGTTCTGGATTTAACGATTGAAGCGTGATGCTTAGAAAGGTAGTTGCTTTGTTAAGAATCCGTAACAATTAGGAATTCGGATCAGTTACACATGCGAGGATTCTTAATGCAAATTGATTTCGGTTACGTTAAAATACGGTTACGGGTATCACATTTCATATGGAATTTATCAGTTTCAACGAATAATACTTGTTCGACGCATCTTGTCGGAACTGTTAATGATACGAGGGAGAATTTAGATTATTGGTAAGGAAAGCCCAGAGAGTTAACGAGCTGGTTACTGTAGAATTTCAACGATTGGAATGGTCGACGGGATATGTTACAGAGAAAGAAGCAAATCAAAGCGTGCAGAAACAACGAAATGTACGCGCAGTCGGTAATAAGTGACGACTGAGGGCAGAAACAGGTCGTCATGAACATATCTGTGCGGATGTTTATTACTGACGATGCAACAGGAAATGCGACTCGCCGTCGGTTTCATCATTAAGCGCGTATTCCATAGCTAGCTATCAGCTACTACTCTCGTCCTCAATTTTCACCATTGATGCGTCCTCCGACTCCTGTGAAATACACCTCCACCATCCACAAATATTTATTTATATTCCGAAATTGAGGGGTTCCGGACATCAACGCGTACACATTCGTGTAGACCTGAATGTATGTATATTGCTGGTAAGAAATATCAAATAGCAAAAATCATTCGAAGAGATCATTACAAGATATAGAAAACATAATCAGTAAAAATGTAGTTAGCCAGATATTAACCATGAAACGAAAACATTAAAATATTGTATATTTAAGAATAAAATGCGATAGTGCAGGATTGCACTTCCGAATCAGTTATGTAAAATTTAATTAAACAAAAATGAACATATTTGAAAAATATGTTCACATGTACAGTACTGTTAAAATCTGTCAAAAATTGTCGGTGATGGCCACGACTCCTACTTAATTCTAATCATTGCGTAACAGTTTGTAAAATAAATTTTTTTTATGAATATATAAGAACTTTTGGGCAACAGTGTAAACCTTGTCGAATAGAATATACATACATAGTGATCGCAAAGGGCAGGATTCATGTTAATTAAATCAGAGAGCAAGCTTCCCTCACCGACTCTCGCCATCCGGCGATGTATATCGATCAGTGGCTGTCTGCGCCTCCGCGATCCATAATGGCGTACCGGTGGGCTTGTATCGGGGAAAAGCGGCTCTCTCCATCGCATCGGGAGAAATATCGCGGTACCGCGGGGACTCGTACATATAGTCGAGAGGTGACATACATGCTATATCCGTTATATGGATTAATATTTATGTTTTAGTGATCTTGCTTCATCCAGCGAGAAAATTAGGACGCACGGCGCGTTACATTATGTGCACACGTTGAGCCCATTTTATTGTTGGCTCCGATGTTAATTGGCCTTACTCGATCGATATTTGAGTACCATTTCTTTTGTTAATTGCGTGGAAATAAAATCGATGCTTCAATACTTCCGTATATGACTATTCGAATGAAAAAAAGAGATAAAACTTAATGGTCCGTTCCGGTGACAATTCTGTAGTACGCAATGTGCATAAACATGAATCTTTTGTCCATATCAGCATCTTCAGACGAATCCTCGAAATCTTGGGCAATGTGTTATGTGGTAGTAAGATCCTTAACGTGTATTATTATCAAACTCGCATATGCAAATTATCAGCAATCTGCCAGAATTCATTTGAAAACCTTGTTCATGTTTTTTATTAATGTGGCCTTCAGTTAGATTCGTTTCTTGATTAACTATCAAAAGTGAAAAGAACAGGTTAATTCACAAGTGCGATTTGAACGGAAGAGTGAAATTTGCATGATTAACTTGATCAGCAATTTCTCGATATTCGGATCATATAGATTCGTGAATATTGGAAAGTAGAAAGACAGAGATAGCGAGAGAGAGATGGAAAAGTGATCTAGAATTGGCACATGGGTCAGTTCAGAAATTGGCTTAATTCGTTAATGAGAAACGGGAGCGCAATCGAGTTGGATCGGATCGGGGAGTAGTGGGTAGACCGAAGTCCGACGTGTCATCATTATATATCCCTCAAATTACAAACACCGACAACTCGAATCTTGTTCTGTTCGGAGGACATGTGTGGAGTACGAGAAAATTTCGCTGGATGTTCGTTCGTGTATTCATCGATCTGTTTCTTCCAAATATTCCATAAATATGCGTACGTCGAGAAGTACAAATAAACGGTGTAGTGTGTGCGATAAACGGAGCTAACGATCAACGGCCAGTGAAGAATCGAAGTTGGCCGCACAACACGGAAAGTCTATCGTGTATAAAAGCAGAGGACACAAGCTCCGCGTTTGTTTGGACTGGATATTTGGTTTTGTTTGAACTGGGCTACCGAGGGTCCCGATCGAGACTCTGCGAGAATTTCCCACACATTGAGGAACGAGCTTTTCCGACAAGTGTGTTCGTAAAATGTACTCGCTGGTACATGGTTACGTTATATTGTTGCAATGTTCAGATTGGGAGAAAGAGATGGAAAGGAAGAGCAAGATAGGTGTATAACATATATGTATACATATACATGTATCATATTGTATACATATATATATATATATATAGACAGAGAGAGCAAGTAATAGAGGAATAGAGATGGAGAGAATCAGAATTTCCGTTATTCCGGTGCATTGATTATTCGTTGCTCGACGATGCGTGCCAACCTGCTCCCTCGCTAGCTCGGGCTCTCGTCTATTATTCGCTTGTTGCACTACGGATAAACTCGTCACGAGACTCGGGAGAATTGTACTACCACGTGCTTCTACACAGGTATAGATCTAAATGTTAAAAGTGAGTAAGAGAAAGGGAGAAAGAGAAAGAGAGAAGGTTGACAAGATAGAAATAAAAAGACAGACAGAATGGTGGATGTACGTATATATAGGACACAAATTCGCCTGGGGATATATGTTATTGGCAATTCGATAAAATCAGCTTTTCCTTGCTCGGCAGTATCTTCTCTCGCACGTGTTGCATTTCTAGCGATAGCGCGGTCGGTGGGATAAAAGTCGATGCTCTCGATCCGGGGTCTCAAGGAAGAAGGATGCCAATTGACAAGGAGAAAAATCAGATGAGAATGAGGTAAAAAGCACGAGGAAGCTTAGAAGAGAATAAATAGAAATAGATAGATAGAAAAATGAATAAGAGAGGAAAGAAAAGTTATGGAGGAGAAGAGAAGTAGAGATGATAGTAAAAAGCACAAAGAGCAGGGGAGGAAAGGGAAAAGTACAGAGTATGAAGAATGTAAAAAGTAAAAATGATGAAGAATAGATACGCAACTCGGGACAAAGGGACCGATGGATCCTTGATGGCGCGCGCCAAAATGCGGTTCTCTGTGATGCTGAGCTTTGGGGGTTAGGTCGGAAATAATGAAAGGGTGTTTATCCAGAATTAGGTCCGAGGAGTCCCTTGTCACCCCCTGAGTCCCCTTTGTCTCTCTTACTCTCAATCTATTTTTCTTTCTCTTACCCGAGAGCGCTTACCCACACCTGGACCGAAGAACCCTCATAGTCTATCGTTCGTCGCTCATTCAGACAAATTAGCCCCCCGGCCACGAACCGGGCGAACTGGCACCGAATCTTCCCTCTTTTCCTCCTCTCTCTTTTTCTGCACCCTTTGTAGTTTCGCGATTCAAAGCGCGTTTTACTTTTAGCTCCTCGCAATTCATGTTGGCGGAGCTCTTCAACACTTCATTTGGACGGGCCTCCTCTCTGTTCAACTCGTTTCTCCACCCTCCACGAGAATAAAGAGATTTTTTCCTTTAGCCCTTCCAGCAAACTGTCTCGTTCTTCATACGCGTGCATTCTTCATCTATCGTCGAGCAGCCTTCCGCTGAGCATCAAAATTCATTTGAATTTTCCTTTAATTCAGTTTTTGCATTTGTGGTAGTACTTCACACAATCTTTTCTGCTTACTTTACAGAATTTATAATCTCGTGATTAGATTCATCTGTAATATCAGAGTATTGAACGAGTTAAGGGCAATGGAAACCACGTGACCACCCAGATTTCGTAAATTACGGATTTCTCAATTAATAAATGAATTGTCATCAAAGATTGGACCAGAGCGCCGAAATTTCACCCGCGCTGACCCCTTGTGATTTTTTTCTACGGATTTCTCCCTCAATATTGCAAAATACAGCTCAGAAAAGCTGTAATGCATTCTTTACGATTTAAAGAACGGCGCTCTGGTCCAATTTTTGATGACAATTCACTTATTAATAAGTAAATATGTTATTTCCGAAATCTAGTACCTTTTGGTTTCCATTGCTCTTAACGGTTCAGCATTTCCCCTTCTAAAATCTTTAATTTTGGCTAGGGGGATCCTCTTCTCCGAAGTGATAGTCAGTTGTCGATCGAGTCTCGAAGAATAAATACGGTTATAATACATTTCGAGTAATAGAATCTTTATCTCCTTCCTTTCGAAAAATAAATATATCACACATTGATCTTTTCATTTAGAAATAATATCAACTTAACAAGGGATTGTTTGAAGTAATTCAGTTCGTTGTCCAGGACAATAGAGAGATTTCAAAAATAAATATTCAATATCGATTATTCTGTAGAGGCGGATAATGGTACGATTTGTCTTGAAGATATTTGTTATTCATATCTGAATATAGTTTTTGAATAATAATTCAAGTGTATTAAAAAAGAACATGGATTCATTGTGAATGATTTTCTATCTCTGAAGACAGTTTTTTATCCATCAGGGGTTTGGATCCTTGAAAACTCTCGGACTTTTTTCTGGTAAAAGTTGCTGCCTGACTCCGAGTTGTTTATTCGTCTTTCCTCTATTCGAGATCGCGAGGAATCACCACTTTGCAGCATCAGCCCTTCCGGTATTCATTCCCCAGGTCCCTCATTTGCATAAAGAACGCGATAAAACCTTCTTACAGTTTCTTCGCGGTAGTGGTTAACGGAATGAGCAGCGAGGGATGAAAATATGCGAAATTCAAAGTCTTTGCAAAGGGTGGCAAATGAAAATTGAACAAATGAGCGAGATGGGAAGAAGAGGAAGAAGAAAAAGAAGGAGAAGAGGAAAAACGAGGATGATGACGACAACGACGAATTTATTATTCTTGTCTTGCACAGTTGTTTACACGTGCGACCAAGCTCCCTTTAATCAAGCGATTCCTAGCCGAATCCACCCTTGTAGCGACCAACCTCCGGGATCGAATGAGAAGAATCATCGCATCACGGAGTCTCGGAACGTCACTTATATGTATCGAACGTTCAATTTTCTTTTTACAACACCAAACGAGATTCGAACATATTTTTCACGATATAAAAAAACTATCAGGACTGCAATTTATTTACTTTGTCATATATTTTGTTGTCAATTTTGTTTTCTTTGAAATCTGATTTTTCTAACTTCATTCTTTCTATAACGAATGTGGTTCTGCACTCTTTTTGCGCCTTGGTTTTTTTTTCGTTAACTCTTTTGCTTATTGATTTTATTTTATTAATAAATGAAACAAATATAAAGAATGTACATGTACGTCTACAAAGCTGAGGTGTCCGTACTAGAAGTTACCATAATTCGTAGATTCGGAGAAAAAATTGAATCGGATAAAAGTATACGAAATTCTCTTTATCTCTTGGTATAGAATATGAAACTGGAAGTTGGCGTGTCGGAGTGGCGTATAAGTTCTCGGACCGGATTACGGGCGCCGTCGGAGGACGCCTCGAAACCGATCCATTAATCTCGGGAATTAAAAGAAAATTAATTATTGTTGCACCGTAGCGTACTTGTGAGAAGGGGAAAAGGTTTATACGAGAGTGGAGAGTCTGATGGCGAGCAGGTTCGGGGTTGATGGACGAGAGAGAAAATCGTCGGAAACTGCTAGCCAGGTCAGTGATGAAAAAGAAACGAGAGCGGGAGAGAGAGAGAAGAAGAGTAGTTGGAAAAGGGTTAGAGCAAAAGGCTTGAGACGCAGAGAAACTCGGAAAAATAAAAGAAAAATAATGTATATAGAACATTCCTCGAGAAACAGACCGACCCTTCAACTTTCTTGGCCCCCATCGCTCTCCGTGAGGACGAAACGATCCAGTCACGCACGTTTCTCTGTCTATATCGCTCCATACAGGGTGTCACGAAATATTCCTTCCGGTTGTCAGAAAAAACTTTCAATTCTTGGTACATTCGTGAAAAAAATAGTTGAAGAATTGAAAATACTTTTTGTTTTTGAACAAAATTGGAAAATCCGTTTTTTAATCTTTGACACGCTAAATAGCACAACAACAGGAAAATATTAAAATATTTGAATTTATTCCAAAAGTGTTAATGATTAGTTTAACAGTGTAAAAATTGCAAATTTAAATTTAGTTGTTACGGAATTTAAATAAAATGTGTAAAATTGTTCTTATAGTATTTTTTATTGGAGGTTGAGCTGATTTTGTCTGACACCGTGTATGAAAAATATACTTCTACTGTTTACTGAAATAACATTTTCTAAATTGTTTTCTTATAGTATTTTTTTTTTAATTTGAAGGTGAACTCATTTTGTCTGACACCGTGTATGAAAAGTATATATCGACTGGCTACTGTGGAACAGTCGCAGAAAAGCATCAACGCGGAGTTTCCCGCCAGTCTCGAGCTATCGCAATTAGGCTGCTCCTCTATTTTTTCTCTCATTCATTCTCTTCATCCTCGTTCTTCCTTTTTCTTCTCTCTTCTTCCTCATTCGCGTTCCCTCTCGTTTATTTTTCTCAAACGAAAGTAATAACTCACCTGTTCAATTCTTTAATAATCCGCGGGCGTTGTTTCCAGGCGCACGAGCCACCTGGCAGTTTGTTTCCGAGCATCGCTCAGTTTGGTTCATGACGGAAAAGTTTTTGTACCTTCAAAAAAGCTTTATCTTCGAGTTGAAAAAAATACAACTTCTCATCTTTATATCTGTTTGTCTTAAAAATGAAATAATGAAAAATCTGAAGACTTTTTTTTCTTTTTCGTCACTATTTCGGAACTATATATGATTCGCATCGTATTTAAAATGTTATGGATTTTTTTACAGAAATTCTACAACTTTTGACTAACATAAATTTGTTGATACTTATGTGAAAAATTAAACAATCTCGTTGATCTATTACGTTTAACTTTCATTTTGATTGTCATTTGATACAAATAGTGCAAATCTTTTACTTTATTTTTAGCTCTCACAAAAATGCTCTCATATTTTTTTTACTATTTAGAATTTGTATTCAGCCTGATAATTTTTCGTAACAAATTTTGTAGACCAGTTAACATCAACGCACTTTTCTCGTTGAAAAAAATCGATAAACAGTATATATTTTCTCTTTTTTTCCGCTATTTTGAGATTGACTCTAGTGTCGCTCGTGTTGTTTTCCCGAGCAAGCCTCGCGATGCGCGCTCGACGATTGACGCGTTCATTAATTAAACGCTCTGGTTTCATCCGCATTAGTCACGCCAGAATGAGAGACACGATCATGGGAATCTGGTGTATCGAGAAGCTGGGGCTTCGCGTGGGAGAGGAAGTAAGGGAGGGTCAAAAAGTGTGACAGAGATGACAAGTGTTGTGATAATTACCTATCCACGTTATACCGAAGCTTTTACACCAGTGTGCGAGATCATGGGCAGAGAGCAAATTATCCACGTCGTTGCAGTCTCTCTTGGCGAATATTCCGATGTTGTAAAACAATCCCAATATATCTATAGCTATTAATACTACATCATATTTTCTAGAATAGTCTTTGATGATGAAATTACTCAATTTATCTTCAGCCATATTTATCGGTTAATTTTTTCTAGATTATTTTATATGCTGATCTATTCTCAAGATTTTCGAGTTTTATGATCTTTGTGTTATTTTTTGTTGTCTGTTGAAGATAAAAATGACAAAATTCTTGTGACATGAGTTTTAAAATTTCGATTCGTCGTAAACCTCTCGTCCTAAAATTGAATTTTTTTACGAACTTCTCATATGCTCGTGACCAAAGTGAAGAAACGTCGTGGATCAAAGAGCGTCGTCGGTGGATGGCGTATCGAAGGAAAGGTATGCACGTTAAATCAGTGCGAAACTCTTCGTCGACACAAAACGAGTTCCGGGAGTTGAGAGTCTAAAACACGAAATACCACGTCTCGATGCTACCGGAGAATGAAAAAGGTGGAACTTGGTTCCCGATTCTTGCGCCAACACACGTATAACACGGAAGGAATTTCACGTGATTCGAATCGACGCGCCGGAGCTTTGCAGCCCACCGAAAGTAGAGAAACCCCTACCCAGTCAGACGAGCTCTCGTCTGTCTGTCTTTCCATCTCTCGCTCTCTTGGCGGGAGCTCCTTTCGTCTTGTCGACGTATTAGACGTCTTGAAGACGAAATACTTCAAGACAAACGTCGAAACTTCTTCTCGTTTAGAAATTTTCACATCCATAAAATCTCCGTCTAGCATAACAATGTATGTTTTGATAATTTATATTACTGCTTAATTTGATTCATTCCAAACTTACATTAAAAGTTGTTTCTTGTGCTCATTACTTTTCGGAGATTTACAATTTTTCGTTAAAAATATAAACCGATGTTGATATTTTAAGGAGGTTCTTTCGCTCCAGTTGAGTCAAATGAACTGCTGTAGTCAATTTCATCAAATTAAAATGAAAAAATCATAAAAATTCATAGAATTACAAAACAAGTAGTATATGAAGCATTTATCATCCAAATTTTGAAAAAATATAAAAAAAATTACGTTAGTTTGACTCTGTTAAATCAGCTGAAAGAAACCTCTGTACGTGATTTGACAATCCTGTGCTTCTTCTGTTTGTTTATACGAGGGGCTCAACCTAGAAATCATCGAGAAATCATGGAGAATGTCTCCATTCTCCATGCTAGAAACATGTTTCCTCGTAATATAAGGATGTGTCATGGCAAAAATGCCGAAAAATTTTAGTTTAATACGTAAGGATTTTACATTTGCAAATTCACATTCAATGCTCTGAAGTCGCGCGTTTATCCAACGTTGAAAAGTGTTTTTGTGCTTTTCTAACATGAATTTCTCAGTAAATTTCACGACAACATATAAATTTTAATGCAAAAAAGGAACCTGACTATTTAAAAAAACTAATTTTCAGTTTTTTTTATCTTATCTAATCAATTAATAGTAGTATAATTCGAAAGAAATGTCAAAGGCTTACTTTTTCGTAAGATTATATACAAATACTATCAATTAAGAAATTTTTTATTCAATAAATTCCACGGTAAAGTAGGTATGGTCAAACTTTACAGGAGCATAAATTAAAACTTATATTATAGGAAAAAAATTAATTTAGGGTATGATCTAACAACTTTTTTTAATAATAGGCGGCGAAAAGGACCTCCTTAATTTGTATTTTCATAAATTTATTTTATTGATTCAATTAATTATTAATAATCTATTTTAAATGTTAAGGTTTAATATTTTGTTTACTTTTTTTAAAGTTGAGTTTTGCTTTTGTTCACTTTAACTAGTGACTTTGACCCTTTCTTGTTAAAAGTCTTTTTTAACTTTTCATCCTAAACTTAATTTGTGCTGTGGGCATCATTCGTTACTCTGAGCCCGTTTTTTGATCTGTGGACATGCTGAAGAGATGAAATATTCAGTGAGGAAAGAGTGAGAACAGGTCAAGAAGTTTTGCTCGTGGCGCGTTTTCTCGGATCGGTAACAGGAATAGTGTTGTACAATCTTTCCCGAAGAACGGCTAACTCCGTGGAATTGAAGCTGCGAACCCAGTAAGATTACAGTTTCTTACGTTTTTATTCAAAAAATTATCGAAATTATTCTTGATCCTTAATTTCTCAAAAATTTAGGGAAAAATATCATCTTAAGTTTTCGTTACCGAGACGCTCAGAGCTATTTCTTTGGATGATTACGTCTTAAAAAATTTGATGCTGAAATCACATGTTTTTAGGGTTTCACCCTAACGAAAATCACTCGTGAATTTTTGCTTGAGGATTTTGTATCACTGCAAAGTTTCAAAGAATTTTCCTCTCATGTTTTCGCATGTGAAGCGTTCACAAATGAAGGTTTTCCGTTCATTATTTTTTTCTCGAATTGCTAAAGGGGGAAATTTGCCTCTTTCCGTTTCGGGAAATAGGGCAGCGTGAATTACAGCGACGGGGTCGTTCCATCCGTTATTCTCGGCGCCCGGCCCTGATTCCCGGTAATTAACTATCAATTCGTTCGATCGGGACGCCCGTTTATATTTCCCGAGTCCTGGCGACCCCTCTGTAACCTATACACATTTTTGTACATGTATATACCACGGAAAGTCAATTGAGGCGAGAGCAAGAGAAAAGAGGCAAAAACCAAGGAACCAACCACCTTTCAATCAGGTCGTCGATTTTTTCGATCGCTTTCGTAACCTATTCTCATTTTTCACTCCCTTTTTATTTTTTTTCCGAAGAGCCTTTTCCACTCTCGACTTCGATATTTAGAGACCTCATACAATTTACTTTCACCATGAGATTATTTATTAACAGCTGATTTCGGTATTTATTCTTATATTCTGATCTTTTAATAAAATTGATAGGGCACAGATGTTTCAATACTTTTTTCATGTTTTCATTGATATTATAATATAATCTAGAATTTAATGTAGATGAAAATTATTTTTTTTGGAAAAAACACAATTGAAGAATTGTAAAGTCATGTTATTTTAAGACTCGAATTTTTAGGTCGATGGATAAAACCAGAGAAACATTTTTTTACAATTTTTCTATGTTAGCTAGTATTAAAAAAATTGGCAATTACTCGTTTTCGAATGACTTTTTTTCCAGAGGAAACACGAGACTATATTTTTTTTTCTTGATAGAATGATCGAGCTCGAAGATCTTCCGTCGACTTTTATTATCATGTTTCTTTTTTTACGGAACTTCGTGTGCTCATTAATTATTCACGAAACCGGACGATTATAGGAAACCCCGATGTCGCGAGAAAATCGAGATTCGCTCTCGAACACACCAAAGAGTCTATCTCGAGTCGAACGGAGAAAGAAACGAATAGATGAGAGAAAAAAAGGAAGATGGAGAAACGGATCGCTTCTCGTTTCGGGATTCCTTCGCTCCGACCCTGGAACATACTGCGTACATACTCGAGTAAAAGGGAATGCCATTGGATATCCAGGAACCCGGACACGTGTGTGTATCCACGGAGCTCCGGTATTTCGAAAACGACGGGAGAGAGCGCGCTCTCTCAACGTTACTGTCTGCTAGACGCGGTTAAATATTCTGTCTTTTCCCTCATTTCTTATTCAAAGTATATTTCATTCCATCGTTCGTTCGTCGTCCCTCCTGAATACGTATACATCGTATTCGTGCATATACCATCAGTGGTACAAGCGAAAAAAAGAGAAAGAGAGAAAAATAAGAAAAGACTCTTGTCTCTTGACTTTTCCCGGCAAAGATACAGACCTCATTCTCGAATCAGAAAGTCTTCCTCTCGTTCCTTCTCTTTTCCTCTTCGGTCTTTCTCCATCCCTCTGTCTTCTTTTCTCCCGCGTCACGTGAAACGAAGAGGGATGATTCTCTCGCTCGGGCGAGCGTACGAAAAATCTCTCGATGATTTGTGCTCCTTATCTGCATTTTAATTACGCCGAATAATTCCCTGAATAATCGGCTCGAGGTTATTCTTTCCTGAGAGTTTTCTTCGTTCTTTTGTCCACCGCGACCCCTTTTCCCCTGTTCTCTTATTTTATTCCACTTTTTTTCGACCCTTTCCGACGTTTTGCCTCTCATACCATTTTACTTTCATTGTTGACTTTCATCGACGAATTCTCGATGGTTTTTCGATGGGTCGCAAAACTCAAGTGTCCGTTTTGTCGAACAACCGGATGCTTTCCGTGTACGTGAATCGGCTGCGTACTTTTTTGTACGTTTTTTTTGTCAGACATACGACTATCTACCAAAAGACCCTGAAAAGGGTCTGTCGGACAATGTCTATGTGGACGTCGGGTCTACAGCGAGGACAGGAAACAATCATCGCCTTGCACTGTTTCCTAACGATCGGCGATTGTTTTCTCGACGAAATTTTCGTCCCTGGGACGAAAAATAATGGAAGGGATTCTTCTTGCTTTTTGGAAGTTAAATGGGCTCTCAGGGGACGAACATGTCTCGGAGAAAAGTGACAAGTGAGGTGTCAAAGAAAAATGAACGAATGAACCCCAAACACTTTGGAAGGAGATATTCTGATTTTTCATGTTTCCTCGGTCTCATCTTTTTTGATTTTTATTCCTAACGAGATTGATGCTTCGCGGAAACGGTGAATGGGATGAGGATGAAAAAAAGGATTAGAAGACGAGAGAAGCGTTCGGACCATATCTCGCATTCCGTTTATTCGGAAGCTTTTAGATTCTTCCTCGACCTCTAATCCTTCGCAGCCAACTCGAATGAGCCGCCGCACGACCGGCCAAGAGAGATTTTTCGCTGCCTTTCCCTCTTCTCCCATCTCCATTCCCCATTTTCACTTTCCCCGTAGACGACTTTTCTCGTTCCCGTTTTCAACGCTACGACAATGCGCAATCATGGAGATTTCCCGGTTGAAAAGTTTTTCTTACACGCGCGAATACGCTGACGAGGAGTAACAGTCGTCTTCGGCTACGTTTGTTTTCTTTTTTTTCTCTCCTTCCTGTCCTCTCTCCACTGCCGCTCGTAACTCTTCATTCACGACTCAAAGATAACGATATTCGATTATAAATAAACATGAGAGATTCCTGGAATGAAAATTTACGACTTGATCAAAGTTTTCAACGTTCCATCGTCATGTTCGCTATACCTCCGCCGCTTCTTCCTGGAAAGACGTTCAATTTTACAGAATGCGACAGTGTGGTTAGATTCAAAGAATCCACTGATGACGAAATTACGAACTTCACATATAATTGTCATTTTAAATTCATATTTTGTAGGTATACATTAACGTTTTCAAACCCAATTCAATGTCTATTCATTTGTTTGTGAAATATGGTTCCTACCTTTATCTCTTGTTAATCTCTTCTGTATTCTAAGATTTTGATTATAAAATTAAAATCCTCGAACGCTTCGACCGCAAACTTCGAGGTAGAAATTCCTGACATGGTGGACTAGAGGCGAAAATCATCTAAAACACAGGAGCTTGCGTTGAGTCGATAAAATATACAAAATTAAGAAGATCAAGGGAGGACGATGCTCGTGAGGAAGAAAATGTATTAATATTCGAAGAGTTGACGGAAGTCGATGTGGAGAAGCGACGAATTCTCGACGGTGCATTCGGGAGGATGCGATTTAGCTTGGAGAAGATTGGCTGGTCTTTCTCTTCAGGTAAGAAGTCCATAATGCCCTGGAGGGATTCAGAAAGTTCAAAGTCGCGTGTCCTCGTTGTAAGCCGTTATCCGGAAGCCTCGGAGCCAGGGACGAGATCTTAGGTTAGTTTCGAAATATCCTTCGCCAAAATCTTGCATATACATCATCGTCTTCGTCATCCGGACATGTTTCCCCTTTCGATAATCCTCAAGACTTTGTCACGTGGTTGGAGCTTGGAGCCAAAAGCAATTGGGCGAAGAGGGAGAAGGATAAGTGAAGAGGTAGGTAGTAAAAAGGACAAGAGAATAGAAGGACTACAAGGATAAAAAATAGACAGAGTCAAAATGATAAGAAAAGGATGTCGGAGATGAGCGACGAAGAAAAAGGGATGAAGAGTTGGAGGAAGAAAAGGAGGAAAGTGTGTGGAATGAGAAATAAGGAACCAGAAACTCTTGAAGTAAAGTGCACTGAAGAGGATGCACGCGGAAGAGAAAGTGAGATAGGAAGAAGGACGGAGGAAAGGAAGTAAGTGTGTGTCCCCTTTCTGGGTATCCAGCAAGCTCTATATGTATTCCTCGAGCTAAAACTTGCACTACACTATACATCAGTCTAAAACATGTATACTCATCCTTCGCACCGTACATGTGTATATGTTTAATGTAATAGACACGGTCTGATGCGAGAACTTTGCGTGAAATGCCGCCTCGAGCGCATCTTCCTTCCTGCGAGCTACTCCTTCGTCCTCATCTCTTCAACCTTCCATATTAACAGTACCATTCTCTCAACCCTTCCTTCCTTGCCAGATCTACCTGCTATCTCTCTCTCTTCCTTTATTCGTATTTCTCGCTTGGTCTATCTGTCTTTTTCTCTCCATCTCCTTCTTGTAAGCTCAGTCTCTCATGAACTCTTCGTCGTCGAGCCCAGCCTTCCAGAGATGGGACTATATCACCCGTCTCATATTACCATCCAGTGCACAGAACGGTGAACCATCCACTTTCAACCGGGAACCATTGCCTCGACGAGTTTCTCTGAAAGCTTCCCGTTTCTCACCGGTTACTGCTCGATGTTTCTTTTGCTTCTATCGCGATTTTTTCCTAAATTGTATTTTTTTAAAAATAAGTTTGTCCTAACATCAATAAATCTACAATTTCTGTACTTAAGGTGATATACACGCTGCAGAAAAGTCGTTGACGAACTATAAAAAACGATTTTTTTTTATCCTAAGTATAATATGCATCGATCCAGACTTCTGTGCACGTAAAAAATTATTGAGACGTGGTGCGAACAATATCTGTCCAATTGAAAGGCACAGACTTTAATTAAGCTCGTTTTAATTGTATATAATATCGACCTATTTTTTCAGATTTTTTACTCAGCCCATTCCTCCGTGAGGAATGTTTGAAAAATTAGAAAAGTCCAAAAATCGTCATATTCGAGTATATAAAAGTACGGCAGGGCTCGAGCAATATCTTTTCTCTTTTTCTTTCACACTTGGCGTTGAGCCGCTATCGCGTCTCTTGATTCAAAGACTTCGCCGGAGATAGAATCATTAAAATAGAGAAAGTACATTTTTATAGTCATCTCTGTATAGTCAACGGCAAGTCGAATATATTCAGAAGAGATTCCGGACATTTTTTCTTCATGAAATTCACAAAGGCGAGAAATTCAAATTTGATCTCTGCACGCAGTCCTGACTTTACATCCAGCAATGGAACTCTGTTTGGACTTATTGTTAGTCACGGTATTCATTTAGTGAAGTGTGCATGCATCAGATTTGGATCTCCTGCCTCTGCTCATCAAAATGTTCAACTGGAAAAAAGTATTCTAGAATCCTCTTTGTACATTTCCGCTCTTACACTCGCACATCATCTGGTAAATGATCGAAAACACGAATTCCATTTTAGTAATTTGAGTTTCAAAACTATAGTTTAAAAACTAAAAAACACGCTTTATATATCGTATTAAAAATGATAAAATAATTCAATAATTAATTTTAATTTGTTACTATATATTCATTTTACCGTCGCTAATATTTTAAGTTGAATGTAGACTACATGCAACCGTATATTTTTTATTAAATATGTAATGCATGATGAGTAGGATTTATTAGTAAACTCGTCACTTCTTATATATGTCCAGTGACTAATTCAAAAATCGTGAAGCGCTTCGTCCGAATGATTTTAAAGTTCCCAAATCCACACAACTGGAAAGCGCTCCACGCTTTTTGAATTAGCCACTGGACATATAAGAAGTGACGAGTTCACTAA
>JAPYYX010002000.1:0-19177 GCA_030522605.1 Cremastinae sp. B BG-2022a
ATTTGATATTAAATTTTATCAAATATTGAAATATTGAAAATTTTCACCAAATTTTTGGGGTACCCCATTTTGCCCCCCCCTACCCCATTTTGCCCTACCCTACCCTATACATAATTATTATTTTATAATATATAACAATGTATGATTTTATTCTCTTGAAAAAATCAACGAGGTGAACCTTGCAAGAATTTAATCAAAATCTTTCCTGACACGTTTAACGTTATTTACAGTGTTTTCTATTTTATGATCCTCTTCATCGTAATCAGGAACAGATTTGATATCCTGTCGGTACGAGCTGATCGCAGCTAAATATAAATTTCTACTCACAGTTATCGTTACCATCAATAACATATCATTAATAATATTCTTTGTTTCGGATTTGTAGCTACACATGAAATTCTATAGTCGCAAATATTATCCACAATCATCATAATTAATTTTTACACTATTTTTATTGGATAAATAATTATAATAATAATACATAAATAATTATTTACTTATTTCTAATATTTCATTAAAATATTTACAATTATTTATTTATTTCGGATTTACAATTTAACATACATAATTTTTTCGTCGTTTTTATTATCATTATTATTTGTTATTATCAATATGATCATCAATAACGATATTAATAATGTATATTTTTTTATTCAACAATAATATACGGAAAATATTTTCTAAAATTGAAGGACGTTCATTCGGACCCGGAAATCGAATCTCCGCGCACCAGTCGTCGCGAAAATACCGAAAATCCTCGGAAACTCATACCGAGAGAGATTAACGACGACAAGAGGTCGACGGAGGAGAAGGAAGAGGAGGACGAGAGAGTTTTAATCGAGACCGGATCAAGCGTGGATAAGGACGACGAGTGGCAACAGTACCATCGCGACCAGCAGGAATTGAAGGACCTCCGCGAGGACGTTCGGAGATTCGACGCGAAGCGCAGGACGAGCCAGAGTCGGATCAACTGCTGCGAGTCGAGGCAGGATCACGAGGATCTCGCGTGCGAAACGCAGCAGAAGATCGATCTCTTCGTGAGCAAACTTCCCGCCAGGAGAGCGAAAAATAATAATCCGAGAGCGCTTCCGGTTGAGCATCGCGAAAAACGGAACACGAGCCCGAGCAAGGGAAGCGCGGTAATAAAAATTCGGACGAAATTACATGGTTATTACGAATGGCTTGAAACGAATAAGCGAGAGGAGAAAAAAAAGAGCGAGAGCCGAAAAAAGTGGCCGGTGATTAATGAGAAGGGAGCCAGGGGAATGCGAAAAATTTCAACGTCCCTCGGACACCCTCGCATATCTATATATATATATATAAATTACATATATATTTATTATATACACATATATACATGAACAAGGAACAAAAAGCTCAAAATTAGCTTATTCTCACTCCAATGACCACTCGACGTTACAATCCTCCCTTTCGTGTTCTATTTAATTATCTTTCGTTAACAATCTCGTGCGCTCTTTGAAAGTGCACTCTGCGAAGCCGAAAAATCTTCCGTATCCGCAATTTGGCTCGTTTTTCTCGTTTCTCGCGTATATCTGTCACTTTGTTTTTTTTTTTGAAAAAAATTTTTTTTTTCGGAGCAATTTTGAAAATTGGGATTTGGAAAACAAAGGACGGGACAAAAGGAGCGATGAGGCAGGAATGAGAGAGGTTGAGAGGGGGGAAAAAGTTATTTTGACGATAAATCTTCGATGGTTTTCTTTCCGTTGTTCATTCCAGACGAGGATTCGAAGGTCGAGCATCGATCCGCGGAGGAGTTCTCACTCAAGCAGGATCGAGGAGCGCGCGGTGAACGAGGAAGTCGGGGGCGACGGAAAAAGGACGAGAGTCGGGAAGAATCTCGAGGAGGACTTTGCTGATTTCCGGTTGGACGGTACGAAGCACGAGGTGGAGGACGAAGCCGACGAGGACGGCAGCGAAACGGAGGAAGACGCGAAACAATTGTTAAGGTAGTTGCACGGAAGTTAAGTTACAAAATTAAGTTTTCACTCAAAGTTTGACGATTAAGGAAGTCGTGCCGGTATGGATATTGTTTCAAATTGGATTTTGATATTGAAATGTATACCGGGAAAAATGCACAAGACGATAATAGTTACGATAATTACTTCGAAATATAGACTGAGACAAATTGACAAGCTGATGTAATAGTTATAATAGTTACAATATAATATATAATATTATAGTATAAAATTAATAGTGTAATAGTACAATATTATAATACAATATAATAGTTGAAAATAGAATAAACTATTCTGATATAAAACTGAAGAACATTCCAGTTATCAACTATTACAATCATTTTAATAGTCAATAGTAGTTGTGATAGTTGATTAATAGTCGCAGTAGTGAACAATGCAAAAAGTAATATTACAATATACACTGAAATTCACAAGTCGATAATAGTTGTAATAGTTGATGATGCAAATTAACTAAATAATCCGATAAATTAAAACATACATTGGAGAAGACTCACATGAAAATAGTATAGTTAGAATTCTTGATAATAACAGCAGTTCCGTGAACACTAGCCTCACCAACTATTTAAATATATAATGAGAAAAATTTCGAAGACGAAATTAATTGACACTAACCTCGGCGTACACACTGGGTCAACTTGTCCCGAGCGATCAATGTATTCAATGCAATGGGAGATCCTGAGATTGTGCACGCTGAGGGTTAATAGTTGGTGCTGAAACAAGTTTTAGTAGTATGGTGCATATTTCAGTTGGAAATATAAATACTTTCAGATTTTAATGGTTATAGCATCCAACAATTACGAAATGTTATATTCTCATGAAATTATACAGAGTTCAATATAACGCAACATTTCTCGGTATCCATTTATTCAAAGTGCATAATAAGAAAGGTGTACTTTCTTAAAAAAATAAAAGTTGCTATTAAGTTATCAACTAGTTACGTGAGAAATTTGATATTTAAATATTGGATTTGAATATGATTTGAATGATTTCTTATGATTTACATATGCAAAGTTTCTCCTAACATTCATCTCTATGTATTGTTCTACACTATTATGTTTTTCTGTTAATTCGAGGAGCAAATGCTAAATTATTTAAAAAAATAGTGAATATTTGAACAAATCCACTACTAAATACCGATACGACCTCTATACAAATATTATATTTACCAGATTCGATATCAAATTGATATGAATTTAATGCAGTCGCATGTAAAAATATTTAAAAAAATAATAATAGTTGTTTTGAGTATCTGAAAATATTTATTTACATTCCATTTATTTACATTTCCGAATAAAGAAAAAAATTGTCATAGTTTTATTTTGATATCGATATAAATTTATTTATTTAGTAAAAAATTGGAAAAAATTTGAAATAATTATTTTGAGTACGTACGAATATTTTTATGCAATACTATGAAGAACCTGACTTCCACTTACCTATAATACGTTAAGGAAGAACACGGAAACGGATCTTTTGAGAAGAAAACTGAAAAAATCTTGGTCTCGGTGCATGGACCCGCGGAATTCGGTGGCGGGAAAAAAACTCGAGTCGGGAAGCATGAATGATAAACTCAGGGAGAAAGACAAGAGCCGAGGCCGGGGGGAAAGTTTGAGAGACAAGAGAGAAAAGATTAACGAAATTTCGTTCAAAGAGACGGACGGAATTCCTCTTAACGTGGAAAAAGAGAATTATTTTGATAAGGGGAAGTCGAGCCGCGATGGGGACGAATTGGAGACCCGCCCCGACCGAGCTCGGGACAAAGTGAATTTTCAAGTCAAGACGAAAAACGCCACGAAGGAGAATTTCGAGAGAGACACCGTCAACGAGAGAACGACGTATTGGAAGGCTGCGAGCCTCCTCGACGCATCGAAAAAAAATTGTCCCGGCTCGACCTCGGCAATTCCGGCAACCCTCATCGATAACTCCGATATCGAGCTTAATTCCAAAATGAGAGCACAAATCGATGAAATGATCGATGACGGAATCAATCGTGAGGTTAAACGATTGCATTCCCGAACATTTTCGCCACGCTCCACCAAACAGGCACGTTTTTCTTATTTCTCTTCTCAATATCGTCACTTTTATCAATATAAATCAACAGCACGTAATAATAATGTGAATCGGTGGTAAAAGTGAGATTTCGATAGAAATTCTGTCATGAAAAATGTGTGAATATTTTTTTTCCAAATTTTCGTCCTCATCTACTGACAGTAATAGAAAATAAAAAAAAACATTTTTTAGATAAAGAAATTATGAAAAAATTAGTACTCGATTCGCGTACCTAAATTTCAATGAATTTTTATCATACTCAATTTTTTTATTTTTTCATTTTTCACATATTACATTTTTGTTACTTTTCTTCTTAATGTTCTGATTTTTATTAATATAATAAACAACTTAAGCCGAAATCGATATTTGGATTGGCGAACGCGAGAGCCCAAATCGATGATCGACGACGTAATCGTGTGATTAAATGGCTTAATTTTCAAACCCTTCGACCACAATCTGCCATGCACGTTTTTATTACGTTTTCGATACTTTTCTTCCCAATATCCTTAATTTCCTGAATATAAATCAACACTATAATAATATATTGCAATATATTATACATTACGCAATATACATTGTAATATATTGCATATTACATATAATAATATGTAATAAATAATACAAGAAAATTGATATTTACGTTTAGGAACATGAAAGCTCAAATCGATGAAATGATCGATGACGTAATCAATCGTGCGATTAAACGACTTTTTTTCGCTTCGACCACACTCTGCCCTGTAGTCACGTTTTTATTCCATTTTCGTTCTTTTTCTTTTTTACTCTTCTTGTTTTTTTTTATTAATACACGAAAATCGATATTTGAAACCGTCATCGCGTGTCGTACACGAGAAATTCTCGTATCGAAGGCTCAACAATTTTTAATCTTCTTTTCCTTTCTGATTTTTAGGAAAAATTTCGTCTATCCTTTTCGTGACCATTATTTCAGCTCGGTGCATCGGTCAGAAACATTTTTCGAAATTCATTCAAGACGATTTATTTTCGCTACTGCTCTCTCGCTCTTTGTCTTTTTCCTCTCATGCGAAATTCCGTACTCTTTGAACTCCTTTTATCGTTCACTGAACAATTTTCTCGTCCGGTACGTTGAAGTTAACTTTTTTTGTTTAAAAAAAATTCGGATGTCTTTTACATACGCTTTCTCTAACTTGATTCTTACTCCGGTGTAATGAGATTAATTTGGAGCAAATTCCTTCTCCCCAAGGTAAAATCGCTCTACATTTCCCTACTGAATTTATTGTTAACTCCGATGATAAAGAAATTTTACACTTTATGATTAAACTCTTCGACGCACAGAAAGAGAGAGGGAGAGGGAAAAAGAGTTAAATATTTAAGTAAAGTTTAGTAAAGGGCTCTCTCGAAGCGTTTTACCAAATTAAGGGAGAATTACAAATTTTTGAGGATCATCGTATACGCTACGCTATACACTTTAATGTTATTATACTTTTTTTACTCGTAGCTAAACATGAAATTGTCGATTAAAAATATCGACATTTTATTATAAATAATGTAAATATTTTTTTCCTACCATGTAAAAATAATAAATAAAAAATGAATATGGAAACGAAGAAAATTTTTTCAGATTGTATTAGGTACATTTTTGTTATTATTTTTATTATGAATATTGAATAATATGAAAATTTTTTTTCGTTTCCAAATTCATTTTTTTAAACATTTTTATTTTATTCACATGGTGAAATAAACATTTGACAGGTCTTGGAGGATAAAGACGACGAAGAAATAACAGGAACGATGAAAAAATTCGAGTGTTTTTGCGAAGCTCTCGCAGCGAAGGCGAAATCGAGGCAGTTCGCTTCGACGGAGGAAAAAACAAAATCGAGGATTGGCCGTCCCGGTAAGGACGAGGACTGTCCCTGTCGAAGGATCGCCAGGATTTTGACCGACAATTCGTCCCCGGATTACGTAAGAAAATTGAAGAAGCGAAGATGGGATTATCTTGAGAGTATAAAAAACATTTTTGAAAAATTGTACGACCTCGAGAGATTTTTGGACTCTTGTTCACCTGAGAGACACTCGACGACGATCGAATCCAAAATTGATACTCGTTTGACAGACGAGAGAGCGAAAATCTCGGAAATCGACAAGACCGAGAGATCGATCCGGGGCTGAAGCGCGACTTAAGATTTTTTTTTTTATGATTCTACCACTCGAGTCTCAGAATACCGTGCGAGACGTATACTGAGATTCGAAATTCAATTCGAGGAAAATTCCAGCGATTTCCCTCGAAAGGGAGATTTTTTTTACAGAAATGTTTTTATTTTGTATATTCAACAAATTTATTTTTTGAAACGATTTTGAATATATAATATTCATTTTTATACAACCTTCGTGAAATTATTTCTTCCCTTTTTTCATGAAGAATAAGATGCAAATTTGTGAGTCTTTGATGATCGATTCGAGGCTTCGTCAAAAGAAAAAAATACAGTATAAAAATAAGACAACGAATATTTTCTTATTTCGTGTACCAAATTTTGGAATTTATAAATTTAATTTTTTTTAAATTTAAACAATAAAATACACGGTTGTGATTAATCAATAATCAATTTTTTTATCTAAAGCTTTGAATTTATGTATTTCATTTTTTTATAATTTTTTGAAACTTTTTTTCTCGAAATAAAATACGCATTTGTGATTATTCGATAATCGATTACTCGAAAATTCAACGAAAGTAAGAAATGAAGTACACAAAAATGGTTAAGAGTCTTCTATGACACACTTTCCGTCGTTCTCTTCTATACATATACATTTTCCTTTCATTCCTCCTCTTCTATTCTTTTTTTACTTTCTATCCTTTTTTACTCCATTCTCTATTTCTTCAAAGAATACCAGGAAAAATCCCGTGGGAAATATCGAGAGGAAAGAAAATCTTCGCACTTTTGCATGTTTTCATTGTTTGAAAAATTTTGTTTTCCTCCTTGGAGTAGTCTCTTGTTACTCTCGCGAAAATTCGCAGGAAATTTCTATGGGCTGTATAATTTTTTTTTACAATCAAACATGTTCGAGCATAGTTAAGATAAATTTTTTTATCGATTTTTATGGAGCTGATATTTTAAATAATGAAGACGCGTATTTGATCTTTATATACTTATTCATCATGTGAAAATCGCCCCTTCGATAGAATCGATTCGGTCTGATAAAAGCTAAGAAAATAGCACTTGAAATTTCTCGAGGAGGTTCACGCCTTACGTCTCAAATGGAAAGATTTCGTTGAAACTTTGCAGACATTCAAATTAATACTAAAAAATTTTAGGAACAAATATTTTAACAGACTTTAAAAAAAAATTATGAAAAATAAAATAAATCTGTTTTCTAAATATTTTTTTTACATAATTGTCCAAATCTGAAAATGAAATAAAAAGAAGTTGATAAATATATAAGAGATTAAAAATATTGAAAAGTTGATTTTCTGTTTTACAGAAATATTGGAAAAAATCGATATTGTGCATAAATGATAATTTTTAGTGTACAATATGCACGAACACGAATGCCAATATCGTTTGGTTGAAATTTATGTAAAATACAGTAAAATTGAGAGGTACTCAATGTTTGAATCTGTGAGGATGTTCAACACACTCTTATCAATTTTTAAATTTTCGAAATTGGCTTAGGAGGAACCAAAAGGGATAAAATCGATTTTTCGGTTTTCTGACCCGTCAAAAATACGTATCAATTGAAAACACGTGCATTTGGAAATTTTCCACATATTACCAAATCAATAAAGTTACAAATTTATTCTGTACAGTTTGACGTTGAAAATCCAAAAAACGAATTTTTTTTACAGTGACTGACACTTCTCTCGACTCTTCGGCTGAAATTTTGGGACTATCGTAATCAAATTTGAAAGAGATTCGATAATTGATAATTGAAAATTAAAGGGCGATAATAACATCCATCGATCGATCATATACAGAAATTGAAACGAATGAATTTAAAATGATGGAGGACACGAGTAGACAGAGATCAAAATTGAAATTGAAGGCGAGAGGTAAATGATTTTGATGTATGAAGTGCCTCGAACGATTTGTCACACGAGTTACGAATTTTTAACGAAGGACAGTCTCGAAAAAAGTACCAACGAGTCCATCAGTCAAAGTTCAAACTTCAATACTTCGATACCACTCGAAACTTTACTTTCAAATAAAAAAAGTAGTGGACCAAAGTTATTGATAAATGACACGAGAAAAATGCTTTTGGGATCTGTTTGTTGCATTTCATTCATCATTCGAATGACAATAGTAAAATGAATTCGTATTAAAATAATAAAAAGTTAAATAAATGAATTAAAGAGGTAAATTGTCAAATTTATCAGCGAATATATTAAAAAAGTAAAATAGTATTCATCATGCTGTAATTGTACTATAATAGTGCTGTTATACATATAGTATATTATAGTATTATTGTACAGTACTATGTAGAATACTATATAGTATCATAATGTCTTATAGTACTATACTATAATACTATATAGAATTACATGGTATTGGAATATATTTTAGTATATAGTATACTATTATACTACAGAATTGAACGATTATAATAGTAATGGTTCATTAAATGCCCAACGATTGTATAAAAATAAATATTTATGTTTTTTATAAAATTTACCTATCAAGTGCCTCAAATTATGTGTTACAACATAATGAATTAGCCAAGGATAGTCGCGTAAAAAAGCACCAACAGATGCATTTAAAATTTGACTTTCGATATGAATCGAAATTTCACTTTATTGATCGTTCAATCGTTAAATAAATAGTTAATGTTAAAAAAAGTATGGGTAAATACAAATAGTTGAAAAAATTAATTACAGTTAAACGAATAGTTAAAAAATAGATTATAGTTTAATAGTTAATGATGTAAACATGGAATATATATAGCAGTGACGAGATAAATTGTTTTTTGTCACAAAGTTTTTTTTAATTAAAATAATAAAAAGGGCGTCGTATTAAAATGATAAATAAATATGAACGAATAAATGGCTAGTGAGTGGATAAGGATAAATGTCTATGAAACGTAAAAGAGGAAATGCCAGTTTAGTGCACGTGATACATAGAGCAGAGCCCAGATACTATGACGTTAGCGTTGATAGCAGGAGGAGAAGAGTGTAGAATCAAGGGAGGAGGTGGAAGGGGAGGGCTAGTGTACGTAACGACAAAGTATCGCGCGCGGGGGTGCTTCCTGGGGATTTTCAGTTTGCGCACGACCACCGCGAGGTGAGCACGCTTCTGACCACAAAAAGTAAATAAACAAACGGACAGTCCGAACATTCATCAGTAATAATCAAACAAAATCATTAATTTCATGAACTTGAAAGGATTAAAATTTAATTATTATTACAATTGAAATTTCATTTCGGCGATTGATGAAAATTAAATTCTTTAAAACATTCAAACGTGACGAACAAGCGAACTATTTTTTATTTCGTGAAAAATGAAATAAAATTCTACATAATTGAATTTTTAACATTTTGTTTTATTGTTCATATGCAATGTGATTAAATTGTAAAGACGTGATAAAAATTTTATAAAAATAAAAATTATGTTGTTAAATTTGTAATACAATTTTTAACATTCTTGTCTTTTAAAAGAGCAATAATTTTATTAAAAATATCAAACGTAACATTTCATTCAATCGGTGATTTATTTGATGTAATTGAATGGAATTCCTTTCACAACCCTCAATCGACAAAATTCTTTTTAATTAAAATTTTTATTTGCGGCGTGAATCGTTGGAAAAAAATCGAATTCTCTCTGAAGAAATTTTCGTTATTACTCATTCTTTATTACCTTGTTCATTAAAAAATTAAATAAAAAAACGAACAATTAGATAAATTTAAAAAAATAAACGAACAAATCAAAATATTATGAGCTATGAAGTTTTTAAATTTATTTTCTCAATCAAAGAAAATTAAATTGTGTGAAATTATTATTCGTTTCAAAGTATAAAATAAATTTCTAATATTCTCCAACTTTCCACATTTTACCTTGTCGATTTTAGTTTATTAAATCGTAGTAAAAAACGTATTTAAAACATTGCTACCGTATAAAAACATCAATATTTCATCGCTTTATCAAATAATAATAAAATTGTTTAAAAATATGAAACATAAAATTTTATTCAATCGTTGAATTATTTGATGTAATTTAAAAATAGAATTTCATTCACCATCCCGAATAAATCAGTATTCTGTTAATTAAATTTGTATTTGGCGTGACTTATTCATGAAGAAAAGATTTTGATTTTTTTCCGAACAATTTGCATTATAGCGAGATTCGCGTGTTGAGCGGCTTTCTCGTCAATCAGACTCGTCGGATTTTTATCGTTCCTGATTCTCCTTCGTTCTCGCCGAGTCTTCGACTCCGAGGAACTCTTTCTTATCAAGAATCTTCGCAGCACCGAAGAAAAAGTGCGCGAAAGGGTTGCAAAAATAAAAATAAAATAACAAAAAAAAAATGAAGCGAGAATGAAGCAAAGTTGAGAGAATTATGGGAGCGCCTGTATCTCGGCGGGAGTCTCGATTCGGTCTCTCTCATCCTCTTATTGCACTCTTTCATTAAATTGCACGGAAGAGTCCCGTGCTTCATCGGCCTCGTGAGCGTGTATCACGAGTTTGCATTCGATATACACATTTTTACGATTTTTCCACCTCACTTTCATCTTCGTCTTTTTTACTCATTTCATTGTGGCGATAGATTTTTACCGGCAATTCTTTATTATTATGTAAACATTCTGAAGAGTTTTGAGTAAAAAATGATTTATTCATTGACAAATTGGTGACATGAAACCAGCATTAAATTTTTCTGTTAAAAACCGGAAGTGAAGAAAAAAAAAATCGTTTATCTTTGATTTTTTCCTGATTCATGCATCGACCTCGAGAACGCGATTTACGAGTTTTTCATACTAATTTTTACGATTTTTTCGGTCTTATTTTTATTTTTGTCATTTTTTACTCATTTCATTGTCGCAACAGATTTTTGACAGCGATTTTTCATTAATTTGTGCATTTTAAAGAATTTTGGGTAAAAAATGATTTTTATTTAAATGAACAACTGATACATGAGACTAGCATTAAATTTGTAGTCTGTTAAAAACCGCAACTGTATAAAAAAATTTTGAAAATTTCTCATCGATTGTTTCCTCTTTTGTTCGTCGGCCTCGCTATCATCACGATGAGTTTTTGAGAACCACATATTTTTACAATTTTTCCTTCTCATTTTTCCTCACTGAGTTTTAACCGGCGATTTTCCATCATTCCCTTCATTCACAAAAATTTATTTCAATGAAAAGTGAATAAACGAGGTCGACATAAAATTTGTAGCTCCAGAAAACCGGAAGCGAACGGAAATTAAAAATGAAATACATTTTTTTTATCGTTTCCTGTCTTGTTTACCGGTCTCGTGAACGTTGAGTCGAGATCTACAAAAATCGATATTCATCTTTTCACAAAATATTTTCTTCTCAGCTTCTTTACTTTTTTCTCGATTCATTATCACGAAGAAGTCTTCTGCCCGGAAATTCATTATCAATTCGTCCATTTTAAACAATTTTCAGTAAACGATAAGTATACGGAATCGACACTGAAGATTTGAAAAATTTTAAATCCAATAAAGTCCGGAAGTGAACGAAATTGAAAAAGAAAAGAAAAATGTTTCTCGTTGATGTCTAACTCTCGCTGGAACGACGAGTGTATTATTGCAACGGTGTCTACCTCTTTACTCTCGCAATTTCGTAATCCCATTCATAATGAAGCGAAAGCACCGTAAGTAGAGGAAAATCCGGAAGAGAGAACTCTTTGTCATCGCGTTGCCCGAATTATAAAAGAGAAGTTCGTATCCTGTGACTATGACTCTTCAACCCGAACGGGAGAAAATGATGCGTCGTAAAAATCGTCCCTCGAGCCATTCGACGAGGACGCAATTTTTCAAAATTACCGGTTCGAAACAACAAAATTGGAACTTAAATCTGAAAATAAATTTCCCATCGAAATAATGCTGCAATTTATTGACGAATAAATTCATTAATGAAGATAAAACGAACTTAATTGTATTCGAGATCGCGACTAAATTTAAACAATTGTTAGTTCAAGACAAAAATTATTGACGAGATTAAAATTTTGAACCATCGAAGAAAAAAGTTGATCAACATTGAAGATAATTCCCTTCGCACGTTCATGGTCGCGACGGATTATACCAGTGTCCGACAAACATCCACAGTACGTATTTCATCATTTTAGTAAGAAATTAATAACCAATTTTTGTATTTTTTCGAATCTAAAAATAAATTTATTAAAAATCTCAATTGCTTTTTTTAATTCAATCAATAATGTTTTAATAATGTATTTTGAAGTTATTAAATTTTATCGAATTATTGAAATGAATTGATCAAAAATATCGATTTTGCACCAATCGAAAATGTTTAAATGTAAAAGATAATCAAAACATACTATAATACAAAAATCCATAGGTATTTTTTTATTTACATAACAAAACTGATTTTCCGATGTTTAAATTTTATCGATCATTGAAAGATTTAAAATATTAATTACTTTTCAAAATTTAATCGAAGATTCTTTTATATTAAATTCGACATAATTAAAACGTACCGATTGATTTTCCGTCGATTCGAACATTTTATATTACGTTGAGAGCTTAAAAAAATAAGTATATTATTTGTACATCCTTTCATCGATTTGTGTTGACGTGCCGGTATGATGGAGTTGACACTTCGTTGAGGAATAACACCGCCGAGGATAAAGAGAGCGGGTATTTTTCGGTGCACGTGGGGCATATCGGAAAGCGGATGAAAGAAATCGAAAATAGGGGCAAAAGGATTATCCGTACACTCCTGAGGAAAACCATAAAATAAGTTTTATCGTCTAAAAAGGATATAACGTTCAGTATATTATTCGAGAGCCCTTGAGGATTTTCTAATATCGTTTGCGATAGGATCGATAAAAATAAGAATTCCTTTTTTTTCAACTTTTTCCCATGAGGAGTTGGAAATAACATTCGGAATAAGAATTAAGGAAGCAAAAAAGTTGGAGAGAGTTAATAATTCAAAGGAAAGAGATTCGAGAACTCGATATTTTAAATCAGTAAAAATGAAAAAATGAGAAACGAAATAGAAAATTTTTGAAAAAATGTCCGAGATGAAAAAAGTCGATTGGAGTAATAAGAGTAAAAAATCCCTTTTTTTAAATTTTGTCCCTTGAGAGTTGAAAATAACATATTCGGAATAAAAAATTGAGAAAATAAAAAAATTGAAGGAATCAATAATTCAAACGCAAGAGATCCGAGAGAATGTTTTAAAACACGAAAAAAATTAATAAATGAGAAATAAACATTTCGAAAAAGATTATTTATTCGAAAGTTTACGAGAAAAATTGATCCGATTGATAAAAAAATAAATTTCTTTTTTCCACCCGACAACGCAGAAACACATTCGGAATAAGAATTGAGGAAACGAAAAATTGGAAGTTGTAAATAATTCAAAAGAGAAGAAAGGAGATTCGCGAAAATATAGAAAACAAAAAAATGTCTAAATAAAAGAAATAAAAAAAATAAAAAATTTTGTAAAAAGTTATTGGAACGTTTACGAGAAAAATTGATCCGATCGGTGAAAAAATGAATTTCGTTTTTCCAACCTGGCAACGCAGAAACACATCCGGAATAAGAATTGAGGGAACAAAAAATTGGAAGAAGTAAATAATTCAAAAAAGAGATTCGAGGGGATCTTCCAAAGTAAAAAAGAAATAAAAAGAAGAAAATAAACAAGATAGAAAAAGTTGTCAAAGCGTTGACGCGTGGAAAACCAGTTTAAATGGCTCGTAAAACGGAAAAGAGGTGTGCGGTGAATAATTGAGAGAGAATAAAAAGGAAGGAAGAAATGGTACTTTTATTTAACGCTGAATGAATAACTTCCATTATTTCATCTTCCTATTCTGTCTTTACTCCGAGAGTTCAGGACGCATAAAAATCAACGAGAATAATTTTTATCGTCTCACTTTTTTACACATTATCGTCGTAATTATTTAATCACGTACTCGAAATGTCCTCGACGTCGATAGTTTATTACCGGCTCGTGTGCACCTTTTTATACGCTTGTGAAGAAATCACTCGACAGCACAGTAAATGAGCTCTAAAGTACTCGTAGAGAAAAATTCGAACAATTTATCATTTAACTGTATATCGAAGAACAATTTTAACTTAGGTATTTTTTTACTCAATATCGAGAGCCAGATCAGTGAAACTTGAAAGCAGAGATTCAATGTTCGAGTCTAACTTTTTAAATTAAATTTTGTTTCATTTATAATTAAATTATATATCAGACTTTTCTAATATTATTACGGACTATCGAAAGTATTACAGGAAGCAACTAATGATGAGGTTAAAAAGTCTTTTGGAATTCACTCTTTGAAGAAAAACGAGTGATGACATATTGAAAAAGTTGGACGTAATAAATTTTCTAGAGAATTTTTTATGTATTGAAAAATTTAATTAATTACTTATCGATTTTTCTTTTCTATGAAAGCAATGAAAAATTGGATGTAAATGTTATTTAACTTGAAGTTTAATGTTTTAGTAAATAAAGAGGGAATAATTTTTTCATTCGATTTTCCAGTTTGAGATATTGCATATTTTTGAAATTCAGATTTAATTAAAAATGGATTATGAAAAAATGCGAGACAGATAAAGGACGGAAATTATTCGCACGCAGGAGAAAAATGAAAACGAGATGAAATTGCAGCAAAATTAAACGACCACTTGTTTTCGGTTCAAAATGTAGGTCGTTTTGAAACTCTTTTTAATTTTATTGTTTCTGATGAGGTGGCTGAATTGAAAATTGAGAAATAAATGAAACAAAATTTTACGGCAACCTTCCTCGATTCTAGTTATTTTATTTTGTTTATTTTTTTGAATAAAAGTGATTCGAAATCACACCAGACACAAAAATTAAACGACAACTTTTGTTTTTGTTTCGACATTGAGTTATTTTTAAATTGTTTTCAATTTCATTGATTTTCAGACCGAACTCGAGGCTAAATGTTCATCGAAAATTAAAAAATTAATTACTTATAATTTTTAAGCAACATCCTGTATTTTAATTATTTCATTTTATCTTATATTTTGTATTATTTTATTATTTTCGTTTACATTCGTATTATTTTGTATTATAAATATTTTAATCAAAAATCAGATATAAACATTCTCACGAGACTTTTTTTCACGGAATGTCCTCTCATAACAAGCAATATAATTCAGTATTATTGTGACAAATCGTTAAAATACGAAGTTGGTCGTGTTCCTGAAGGAACGTTGTGATAATGAAACCTCGCAAGTGAGTCACAAGAGCCAGGTAGAAAACTTTTCAAGAGGAAACCCGTGTTATTGTTCGTGAGAAAGGATGAAACAGAAAAAACTAAAAAAAAAACTACTGAATTCAACTAGTTTTTTTACTCCACATAAAGTTTATTCCCTTGCCTTTTATTTTTTGTTTATCGGTTATAATGGCTGTGAGTGACGAATATTTTCTGTTTTTCCTCTTTTCATCTTGTTTTTCATACGCCTGGAGTTTGAGGAAAATGGCAAAAGAAAAATGGAGAAAAATCTTTGACGACCTTCCGCACGATCTTTGTCTCGACGATTCGGAATGAAAAATTCAGAGCCTAATTAATGGCGGTAAAAAATATGCGAAGCGACAAAAAACCGCGCCGAAGGATAAGAAGAAATTTGAGGAAGACGTGAAAAGGAACAAAGCTGGAAAAAGACGGAAAAATTATTTAGTTTTCGCCGAGATGTAGTCTCCTTGGAGTTTGCTCGCTTGTTCCTCGAGGACGAGAAAACGAATTACAACTTTTTCATCCCGTCCTTTTTTCGTTCTCATTCTTGACTCGACTCGGTTTTCACGCTCCTGTTCTCTCCGCACGAAATTTTATTTCGAATTTTGCGGCGCGCGTGGACCGGAATAAAAATTTCGACGAGAGAGGAGAAACGGAAAAAAGTGTCTCGAACGAAATAATACGACGATTATTGGCCGCGAAATTCTAGTAATTTCTGCGCTCCTGATTCAATTCGATCATTCGCGGATTCAGGTCGATTTCGAAGGATCCCGATAAACATATTTTTGCAAATATTGCCATTAATAAATCTTAATTCATCGAATCACAAAAATTTTTAAACTTCTAATTTTTATTCATGTAGAAGTTTAATAAAATAAATATTTAACGTTAATAATATAATTAAAATGTTATTTATAAAAATTACACAAAAATATGTAAATTTTGCAGTAGTAAATAAAAGTCAGTACATTAAATTTATTATAATTAATTATTTAACATTATTATTGAGGTGTACTTTATTAAAATCCAAGTATTTAAATTTTATATTAGGTAAATAAAAAAGCACGCATTTTAAATATGTTTTTTTCATGGTAAATTCATGGTAAATAAAAAAAATGAAAACACGATGACGTGGATATACTTCGAATAATGGTGTTCAAAAAATGTAGCAAGAATTGACAAAACCGTGCCAGAGAATATGAAAATCGAAGTACTTTAAGAAAATCTGGAAGAGTTTTAGGAAAATATGAATTGAAAATGATTTCATTTTTCAAATACACAATAATCCAAAGCACACGGCGCGCAAAAGCAAAGCGGCTTTTTCCGGCTCGTCGAATAAAATTGATTCACCTGAGTAAATTTCAAATCGAAATCAAATTGAGAATTCGCGATGAGACATAAAAATCTATAAAAGTAACACATCGATAAAAAGAAACGCCGCTAACAATTTCAACCGGTGGAAAGTTCCAATCAGTGGAAAAAGCAAAAGAAAACATTGATATTCAATTTTTTTTAAAACCTCGTTCATAGCACATGCTCAGCCGATCGAGGGCTGTGACAAAAGCAAAACAAAAACAAAAGGTAACGTCTACTATATTCGCTTATCAGACTTTTATTAAGTTATCAAGTTTTTTATTAATATTTTTTTATGTCTCACCAACATAAATTATATAGAAATATAGAATATATAATACATAGAAATATATTGACGTTAATTACAATGGCATTTTAAATTATTATATTGAAATCTTAGTTAATAGATTTTTTTTATTATTTATTTATTTATTTATCGTTAATTATTTTATGTTTGTCTATTCTATATTCAGCAGATAATTTGAACAATTGTAATAAAATTTCTGTAAATCATCATGTATTTCGACATGAACTCTATTAATCCTTAAAATCAAATCTGGTATTTACTTTCTGGTTGTCTGGCAACGAGCCATCGTTCGTGGTTTTGTAGGGTCATTTTTCCCGGTGAATATGAAAAAAGCTCAAGGGGTTTCTCTCGCCGGGATTTTAATATTTTTCCGTCTCATTTGAATCCAAATTGGAAAAAAAATGTCTCGATAAATGGGAAGGGAGTTTAATCACAATCACGCATATCATAACATTTTAAAATTAAATAAGGATTATCTTAGGCTTGGATTTCGTTTCGACGAGTAACGCGATATTTCAGTGCAATATGCAGAATTTCGCCCGCGCGGAAGGGAAAGGGAAAAAAGTGCTGGAATAATCGTTGAAAAATTATACAACCAGTTAGGGAGCGAGAGAAAATTCGAAATTATTATTCGTTCTTCGCTCTCTTCTTTACCACGAATCTGAATTAAACTGGGAACGAGCTGTCTCATTTGTTGTTTTTGGGTCGTTCGAACAAACTGCTTGCCAGTTTCACATTTTTCTGCTTTTTATCATATCGACGAAGTTAAACAATTCGTTTCTTCCGATATTTTCAGAATAAATAATTTATATTCTATACAATATATATGCATACATATGGTATTATGTAACACTTCATCATACATTTGTTAAAAATAATTTTATGAAAATTTGATGAAATTTAATATCAAATACTTAGTCTTTTCTTTGCTTAGAACATTATATTTGCTGATTTGAAAAAACATTGAAACAAAAATAAAAATTAAAAATCAATTAACATAGCAGATCGAAAACAATATTTTCTGTGGTAATGAAACACATTTCAACGAAAATTAAAGTAAATTATCATCAATTGCTTGAAACAAAACGTTAAAGCTAATAATAAGTTAGCAAATTGTGGTAAAAAATATTATTATTTTTTAGAATGTATATCGTAATAAATTATTATGGGTATTTCAATACATAGTAATATACATTATAATATATTATTATAATTATATGTACATTTTTTAGAGTGATTTGATATAAAGTGTGCTCAAAGTAACGATAATAAAATGACCAAGAAAAATGGAAGAGAAATCGACCATAGTCGAGGGGACAATCGAACCCTCGGAGCTTTTCCTCTCAATTCTCCTTTGCTCGGTCTCGCATTTATCCCCACTCTGAATCCCATTTCACCTTTTCTCATCCTGATCTAACAGCAACGTACTGTCCGACCTGAGACAAAGTCACGAAAAAATAAAAATAAAGTGAGAATGAAAAAAAAAAGAGCGAGAGAGAGACCGGAAAGGTTTCAGTCCGAGAGATAAGAAACTTCGTGCTGGGTGAAAGTTTTTTATCGAGGAGGAAAGAGGGAAGTTTCGGCGCGAATATTGCCGGAGGCTCGCGCGAGCCAATATTCGTATACTCTTTTCACCTCGACGGAGATTCCCAGGAAAATGGAAATATTCTATACGATATCGGAAACGCCGGGGTTGACGAAGAAAGCGACGAGAAAAATAAGAGAGAGAGTGAGGATTCTTTTATCGGAAAATAATTAAAGGCGCGAAATGATATAGAGGATCGATCAATTTTGAACAAGAAAATTGCTATTCTCGTCGCTATTTCAGAATTTTTTTCTTTCATTAGATACTCGATCACCTTGGATCTTATGTAATGATAAAAATTTGATTTTTTCGTATAAAAATATCTTTCATTTTTATCAGTTGGTCATTTTATATATTATGCAATAGAAAAAATAACAGCACGTTGATAAAAAATTTTTAATTACAAATATCCAATTAAAAGAAATTTCGCAAAAAATTAATTACATATTTTTAAGAAATAAATATATTTTTGTTTCTTTTTGTAGAGATGGGATGCGCGAAATGATATAGAGGAT
>JAPYYX010002001.1:0-27448 GCA_030522605.1 Cremastinae sp. B BG-2022a
TAAAAAGTTTAAATAAAATATTTCATTTATTATATGAAAAAAAAATTCTTGAAAATATAATTTTTTTTTTTCGACGAAACCCATGTAACCCCTTAAAGTATAAGGAAGTTAAAAAATTGTCAACCAGTTTTACAAATCGTTAATACATACACGATTTATTGACATCGAATCAATTCAAAACTCAATGAAAATAAGCAAATTATTAGAAAAACGATTTTTGTCAATCGTACTTGAAAATATTTTTGATTTCACTCAAAACTCAGAATTGTTTTTCAATTTCGAAGAAATTTGGTCGAAACAAATTATATTCTAAAGTATAATGAAATTATACGAAAATATAGTCAAATTTGGTTTCTTTGACGTGGAAAATCCCATATTTTGGGTAACATTGATATGATTGTACTTGTCTATGAACCACATCGATAACCACTTGTTAATCTGTACGAAAAGCTCACGTACATCACGAGACAGTCACGGGCTTGCGCGCTTTATTTTTCTTGTCCTCTTATCCGTGATGTCTGAATCAAGACCTCATTCAGTTTCCGTCGAGTTTAGTTGCAATTGCAGCGGGAAGATGATCATTTCGGTCCTACCGAGGCTCATCAAGTGATTATTTATAGAGTGATTTACTCCGAGTATGGTGATGACCAAGAAAGGAAAGGCGAGAGCGAAGTCGAGAAAAAGTTCACAGGCTGTTGAAACGAAATTGAGAGTCGATGAGGCTACAGGTCATCTCAAAAATGGGCTTTTTAACGAAGCTTTGATACTCTACAACCAAGTAAGTCTTGTTTATTTGTATTGGATGTAAATTAATGAAGACTTTATATATAATTTTGGAAAAAAATTGTCAGCTGCAGAGGAGAAAACAAAGTCTAAAATATTTTTGTTTTCGTCGTCAGAAATCAACCAATGAGTCAATTTAGCATGGGAAAGTTGAGATACCATTTAAAAACGGTAGATTTCGGATTCCTCAAGACATCTAATTCGCGTTCTCGGACACATTCACAAAAACATTCAAATTTTTAAGAATAACATTAGTTTTTTTACACTTTTATTATATTTTGTACTAACTACATTCTATGGAATATTTTATTGAAAATTCCTCACCACAACGAGAAAAGTTTAAATAAGTACAAAACAATTTTCTAAAATTGGAGAGATGCAGAAGAAAGAAGAAAGTTTAGGACCGGGAACTCACTTGCGTATTTTTGAAGTCTGGTTCCTATACGATCCAATTCATTTTTATGAACGGACGGTTTTTACCGTCCGTAATAGTGCATGTCAAAAAATTACTGAAAGAAAATCTTAGCGAAAGTGTGTTTCCGGTCTAAGTGCACATTATTTTTGTTATTTTGTTTCACTAAGCTTATCTACATATTATATGTTAAAATAAATATGTGCATGCGCTGCATCCAAATCCGGAGTCCGTTTGGCTAGTACAACCTCAAAGTTTGGAAGATATACGAAAAACTGCTAAAAATGACATAAAGTTGCAAAAGGTTGTAGTTACAAACATGAAAAAAATGTTATGAATCTACATCAAAAGTACCTTTCCCAGGTATTTTGATGCATAAAAAATAACATACATATTTGATCTAGCTAGAATTCTAACTATTTTAACCGTAGCTGGAAACGAATGTACCTACATCTACTCATCATTGTCCGTTTTGTCTATCATACTTTTTTTAATCTCTCTAAGAATGACCAATCAAGAGACGCGGTAGCGGCTCGACGCCAAGTATGAAAGAAAAAGAGAAAAGATTGCTCGAGCCCTGCCGTACTCTAATATACTCGAATATGACGATTTTTGGACTTTTCTAATTTTAATTTATACTATTGGATTTTTTGAAAAATTTTGGTGCGTATTTTAAATTAAATCTACTTATTTCCATGTATTTTATTCTACTGAACACAAATATGAACCGGCGGATAAAAAGTCCGGATGATTATTCCTATCGAACATAAAAATTTCCAAAATCGCATTATTTTAGAAGGACCCGATCTGTATTTTTTCAACGAAATCTACTTATTCCCATGTATTTTGATCCGCTAAACATGAAAAAGAAATTAGTTTTTGACGGTCAAGTCAAATTTTTTTTGAGACAGTAGGAATCGTGCTAATCACTACGATGAACGTTTAAAATGACGCTAAAGAACCTCACTTGAATTAAAATACGGATTCGATTCTTCTTAAATATAAATTTTGAGATTTTTCAAACATTCTTTAGCATTGCTCGGAAAATTGATGTTCGGATCGAATTTTTAAAACTTTTTAAAATTTTTAAAATAAATTCATCGTATTTCCATAAGAAATTAAGTTAAATTTACACAATTTTGAAATTTCTTACTTTATTGAACGATACAATTAAATTTTATTTAATTTTAGTCAAAATATCTCAATACATTGGGAAACAACTTGCTGTAATACTATGAATGCTACTATCAATTGATATATCAACATTAACATCGAAATATTAGCTTTTAAGCTTTTGGGATTTCAACATTTTTAAAAAGTCGACCAGAGAGCCTGAAAAGGCGAAAATCCGCGACTCTCGGAACGCTGTTCCGAGCGCGGTGAATTGTTGACTGTAACCATGGAAACAAAAGCCAGGTAGTAAAGGTGTCGGCATCCACACCTGTTTCTGTCGAAAAAAAACAGTTTCCACGTTCAATTTTATTTTTACCAATCAATCACTCTATCTAAACCCTAAAAAAGTCATCAAGACAGTGCCCAAACTTCTGTGTAAAAGTCATTCTCGTGAATCTGAAAGTGTCGACGATCGAATATTCACAAAAAATAAAAAAATGGATTCATCAGCTCAACCCCCGAGCGTCGATCACGCGAAGTTGCAAGCTTCGGACATTCTCAAGCCGACGCTCCAGGACAATGATTTTTTGCAAAGTTTCGTGAGAATCGGACTGGAAGAGTCGGCGCAGGAGTCGAAAAGGTCGAGCAGCTCCGGAGCTCAGAAAACGTCGAAAAATGGGAAGGAATTCTCGTCGAAGCTTCATCAGCCGTCGAAGATCGGTCAAGATTCGGACTCTCGAGACGGAGGGTCGTCAGGACGACGTAGCAGGAACGAGGAGCTCTCCAGACCGGGCGGAAAACGCCCACCGGCTAAAGGCAGCGTCGAGTACGAGCTCGACGTTCAGAAAGAGGCGAAAGGTCGACGACGTCAGAAGAATGTAACTTTCCGCCAGGAGGAAGTTTACACTGATAAGGATCGCGCTGCAGCTGTGAATATGGGCAGTCGCGACATTATTCAGTCATTAAAATTGAAACGACGACAGGATCGCAATCGCGAATTGCAAATCCCGGACGAGGCGGAACCGAGCGCGATGCTCGCGCTCGCGGCCAGAGAATTGCGCTCCGGAGACGTCTCCATCGCTATTCAATGCGTCAACAAGGTCGTTCACTTGAAAAGAAAATTTTCACTAATTTTCAGATGATGAGAATGATTAAAACGTTTGTTACAACCAATCCAAATTGAATCTGTTTTTTTTCTCGTTACAGGAAAATCGATAATCATTTATCGAAATTTGAAAAAATCATGTCGATTATGTATAAAATAATTTTTTTGATTGTTCTTAAGTTAAAAATTTAAATTGTTTTTATGAAGAAACTTAATATAAATATTTTTTTCGTAGGCAAGGAATTCTATACGATAACATTACACAGCAGCTAAAAAATTTTTTAATAATTTGTTCTAAAAAACATTAAAAATATTCATGTTCACTGATCAAAATGCATTATCAGTTGCTGTCGATAAAAAAATCGTTTTTTTCCACTGGAATGAACAAATTTAACGAAATTTCTCCTCGAAGACATCAAAAATTTGAATTTCAATTTGCATGTACAGATAACCGGTCAAAATGAATCCAAAATACTTTTTATCTTCCAAAAAAATCGATAATAAAATTTATCAAAAATCAAAGACCTCAAAAAGACCAATCAAGTAGTCCTTTACAAAATGAATCGTCGTTTATTGCCAGCCACTCGAAATTTACAATAACACAGTAGCTAAACAAATTATTACTAATTTAAAAAAACATTTTGATTTTCAATCCAAATACATGAATCATTTTCTCGATAAAAAAATTTAAATATTTATTAGAAAACCAAATATCGCGTTTCTCAGATTCTCGATAAAATTAAGCTCGATTCGATTGGGAATGGAAAGTCTGAGGGGATGATAAATTGGTCTGGATTGATATATCGAAATATACACGATGATAAAGAAATTGAAAGGGAGCTCGTACAGCAAGGGTAGAATGAATATTGTGAACGAGGAGAAATGAAGGGACAAAAGAGAGAAAAAAGTACACGTACTATAGCAAGATTCCCGATAATCTATCACGATTTACGATGCCTGGAAATATCATGGTACAGCCTGACTCGAGCTCGATTAAGTGGGCGGGTTTTGGGGTCTCGTTACAGTTATTAGCGTTTATCCATATAAATATACATGCAAAATTCATATCTATCTCTCCTCAACCACAAGCCTATTTTTCCCGAGTCGAGAAACGAAAAAAAAAACGTATAAGAAATAAAATAAACGAGAAAATAATCGTGTAATCCTGAGGTCGAGCGTTTAAACTCCAACGAAAAAGTTCACGATGACAGAAGTCTGGACTACTTGCAATTTTAATCCCCGTATACGTGTATCGAATGCTCCTCGTAGACAAAAGAGAATATTGCCTCGACAGTTACGATGGCATGTCATTAATTATGTGCACGTCGACCTCGTTATCTTTTTACTCATATTTTTACGATTTTAGCTGCAATTCGCTCGACTTTCGACATTCCCTGACAATTTATTTCATGGAATTTCGCCACATCGATTATTCCTGCATTATTATTTTTTTACATTTTTGAATTTTTTTTTCGTGGTGAGTTGATTTTATTTTTATACGGAGTTAATGTTCGATGTTTTTTTTCAGGCTCTGGAATTGAGTCCAAACGACAAAAACGCATTGATCGCGAGGAGCAAATGTTACCTCCTGCTCGGCGAGCCGCAAAAAGCCCTGCAGGACGCAGAGGCGGCCCTCAACGAGAAGATAAAGGACCCGAACAATGCACGCGCCATGTATTACAAGGCAGAGGCGCTCTATCATCTCGGTGACTTCGAGCTCAGCCTTGTGTATTATTACCGGGGAATGAGGATTCGTCCGGAATTCGATCAATTCAGGCTCGGAGTCCAGAAAGCGAAAGAAGCGATCCAGAATATTTTAGGAAGTTAGTTTCGCTCTGTCAAATATTTTCATCGAAATTTTTCAAATTAAAAATGGAGTGATAATTTTTTTAAAGTGACATATGTAGAAATTGCAAAAGATCGGTTTTGTTTTATTAGCTTGGAATATCCTTCAAATTTTGTAGAATTTGAACCCAAACAAATTTATTTTTAAATTTGTATGCTGTCAAATTTTTCATTTCTTCAGATTTATATAGAACGCTTTTTAAATTTTAAATTTGCTCTTTTTTGAATTGTTTGTTTTCAACTCGGTATGCAGCATAATTTCAGCATTTTTATTATTATAATTTTAAATTTTGACATGTTAATAATCTTTTAAAGTTAAAAGAACATTTTTAAAGTGGAACACGTGCAGAATTTTTGATAAGTTTATTTGACAAATTTTTTCGTCCTTTTCTTTCGAAAATTTGACATTTTTCATTCGATATTATTCACTAATTAGACAAAAATCAATATTTTGAAAATTCTCTACACATTTCAATTTTTTAATATTTTTTGATTGAAATTTTTTTATGATTGTGATTTTTCTTACAGTTTATACGTAATTAAATATTTATTTTCAGGTAACAGTATGCCGATTCCTGTTGACGCTCACATTAGATCAGCTAAGAAGAAGCTTTTAAAAGAGTCTCCGGGCAACAAAGTACACGAGACGGAAGCTGCAAATGAAACGAGAGAAAAGAATAATAATATTCGTTTGAAAGATAATAAACAAGAGGATGGCAAATCCGAGAGCATCGTTGATAATGCTAAACGTTCTGTTTCAAAGAAGCGCAAAAATATTACACCGAATCTTCTGGGTCAATTGAACGTCGATAAGAAATATCTTGAGGACCTTTTGAAATGTCCAGGTGAGCTCTCACTAATTTTTCAATATTTCTCATTGCTTAATTTTTTTATTATTACAAATTTTTCTATTTAATTAATTATTTATTATCATTATTAACAATATTAATGTTAATATAATTGGTAAAAAATTATAGATAAAAATAGCAAAATAATAATTAAAATAATTAATATTAATAATAATTAATATTATTAAAATATTATTATATTATTATTATTAAAATATTAAAATAATAATAAAAAACAAATCGACAAATAAAAACAGATACGTGTGAAGTTGTCATCGAAAATTAACCTCTTTATCTGTAAAAAAAAAATTGGAACTTTTTTTCTTGATTCACGTTTTAGTGAACAAAAAACATAATTTTTATCTGTAGTCCTAAAAATATTAATTGTACGATAAGTGTTAAAAAAATGTCGAAAAAAAGCTCGATGGACGTTAAAGAGAGCGAGCAAGGTTTCGTCTTTGGAGTTTCCGGCCCGGTCGTGACAGCGACTCGTATGGGAGGATCGGCGATGTACGAGCTCGTGAAAATCGGCCATGACAGTTTAATCGGTGAAATAATCCGTTTGGAAGGAGACACAGCGACGATCCAGGTCTACGAGGACACGAACGGTCTGACGGTCGGAGATCCAGTATTACGAACCGGGACGCCGTTGTCCGTTGAACTGGGACCAGGAATCCTGAGCAGCATCATCGACGGGATTCAACGTCCCCTGAAGAACATCGCGACATCTTGCGGCTCAATTTTCATCCCTACCGGAGTAAATATTCCTTCAATTTCCCGCGAAACTTGCTGGGAGTTCGTTCCCATGAACGTTCGTCCAGGAACCCTTTTAACCGGCGGTGATATTTTTGGATTCGTTCACGAGAACACTCTGGTCAAACATTCGATCGCAATTTCGCCCAAATCCTGCGGCAGAGTGACTCACATCGCTCCGATCGGGAATTACACGGTCAACGACGTCGTCCTGGAGACGGAAGCCGACGGAGTCGTGACCGAGCACACGATGCTCCAGGTCTGGCCTGTCCGACAGCCGAGACCCGTCTGCGAGAAGCTCCCGGCGAATCATCCGCTGCTGACGGGTCAGAGAGTCCTGGACGCAATGTTCCCCTCGGTCCAGGGTGGAACGACCGCTATCCCGGGTGCCTTCGGGTGCGGCAAGACCGTGATATCTCAATCGCTCTCCAAGTACTCGAATTCCGACGTCATCGTCTACGTCGGTTGCGGAGAACGAGGAAACGAGATGTCCGAAGTCTTGCGAGATTTCCCGGAACTCTCGGTCGAGGTCGACGGACACCGGGAGTCGATAATGAAAAGAACGGTCCTGGTCGCGAATACCTCGAACATGCCCGTCGCAGCCCGAGAGGCTTCGATCTACACGGGAATCACTTTTTCCGAATATTTTCGTGACATGGGATACAACGTCTCGATGATGGCTGACTCGACGTCCAGGTGGGCGGAAGCTCTGCGAGAAATCAGCGGTAGACTTGGTGAAATGCCAGCGGATTCCGGATATCCGGCGTATCTCGGGGCTCGATTGGCGAATTTCTACGAGAGAGCCGGCAGAGTCGTTTGTCTGGGAAATCCAAGGAGAGAGGGCTCGGTCAGCATCCTCGGAGCGGTTTCTCCACCAGGAGGCGACTTCTCGGATCCCGTCACGAGCGCTACTCTTGGGATAACTCAAGTTTTCTGGGCTCTGGATAAAAAATTGGCTCAACGAAAACATTTTCCGGCTGTCAATTGGTTGATCAGTTACAGCAAGTACTTGAAGAGTCTTGATGATTTCTATGAGAAACATTTTCCTGGTTTTGGTGCTCTGAGGGACAGGGCCAAGGCTGTTCTTCAGGAGGAGGAGGAATTGAATGAAATCGTTCAGCTCGTTGGACGCGGATCGCTGTCAGAGTGCGACAAAGTCGTCCTCGAGGTCGCAAAGCTCATCAAGGACGATTTCCTTCAGCAGAACAGTTACTCGGCTTACGACAGATTTTGCCCTTTTTACAAGACTTACGGAATGCTGAGGAACATGATAGCGTTTTACGAGCTAGCGAGGAAGGCGGTCGAGAGCACGGCCTTGACCGAGAACAGAGTCACGTGGACGGGTCTCAGGATATCCATGAGCGATATTTTGTATCGTCTGGGTTACATGAAATTCATGGACCCCATCAAGGACGATGAGGACAATATCGTCGAGGCTTTCGATCAACTCAACGACGACATGCATCACGCGTTTGCCAATATCGCGCAATGAATCGTAAAAGCTTCATTTTTATCACTTTTGGGAAAAAGATTTTTTTTAGTTGGATTTAGCGAAGAAGTTCTAAACTTTTCAAATTTTGACGATGTATTTTTTAGAATTTCTTTTTTATTGGAACATTTTTTGAGATTATTTTGGATATGTTTTATTCTTTCCGATGAAGATTTTTTTATGAAATTTCTTTAGCTGCTTGTTTGGAAAAAATTCTAAATTTTACAAAATACAAAGATGTATTTTAAAAATTTTTTTGTTTCATTGGGAAATTTTTTGCCAAATCTTACATACGTTTTGCTCTCTCTATGTGGTAGATTTTTAAAAATAATTGAAAGAATTTAATGAAACAAATTTTGTTAGAAATTTATGTTCTTTTGATGAAAATGACGAATAATTGTTACACACTGTTTTTTGCCAAATTTTATGAAATAATATTTTAACGTAGTTTTCTGTTAAGTTTATCTTTGTACCATGTGATTTTTGAGATTACGTTTAATAAGGGAAGTTGTTGCAACTTGATCCTGAATTTTGACAATGATTTCTGAATTCAAAGCCATTTAACATGACCTTTGGTTGTGACATATGCACAAAAATCATAAATAAAAAAAATTTTCCAATTTCTTTTCAACAACTAAAGGAAACTTACATGAAGTAAAGAAAAGAGTTATGCAAAATTTCGAGAGATTTCACCAACTAGAAGTCATGTCATTCGTGATTGAAAATCGCAATATTTAATACGTGCTCTTAATGAAAGCGTGCCAAAAATTCTAATTTTTAACAATAAATATCTCGGTACCTATGTGGTGAAACCTCTCAAAATTTAATTCACGTACACAAGTTATATCATAGATGGTTCGTGCAAATTTTCGACAAGATCCTAAGAAAAAAAAATGACAGGACTGCCTTAATACCCTTGAGAATTAATGATTTCTCTTTTTCTTTATTCCAGACATCAAAGCGGGTCATCAATCCTCCGCGAAGCATATTTTGTCACACGCGGAAGAGGGCATCGCTTTTTTGGAGACTCGTCAAGAATTCTGGCGACAGCAACGATCTACCCATGGCCCTGTTGCGAAATAACTCAAAAAAAAAATTCAAAAATTCATCTCCCTTTACATATTATGAGGATAAAAAGAAAGGTCAGAAGTCTCTTAACAATTATTTATTTACACGATAAGCTATGCGACATTACAGGATAAATATTCGACGACAGTGTACATACAATTTGTGATCGAAAATAAAACGTTCTACGAACAAACGTTGCAGGCGAATTAAAAATCTTATGAAGTTACAGAGCTTTGATGACCAGAGGTTGAGAAATTTCTTCTTTTTACGAGGATCCCCAGGAAATTTGTTGTTTCTCTTGACTGAAAGAAAATCGTCCGTAAAATAAATAACGATCTCGAATGACGTCCAAGGCTTATTTTTGGTCCAACTCGAGATTTCCAAGGTACTTTTTGGCCTCATCTTCGCTTCGGTCCACTTTTTATTTTCCTCTACTTCCGGAATCCCAATTTTTTCAAGGCCTTCAGGTCCACATCACCGTAGTAGTCCTCGCTAGGAAATTGATACTCAAATTCTTTTAACAGCACTTTCGCAGAAGAAACAAAGCTTTTCGTGAAGCAAAGAAATTTTTTTCTAGAATGCGAGAAATTGATTTCTCCTTCTCGAAAGAAAAAAAGATTGAAGAGTGCGATGTTGTTTTTTTTTATCGCTAGACACATAATTGTTAAGGACACAAACACAGAATTAGGATACAAATTCATGCGTATTAAGCAGCGCAGAAATAACGTAATTATAAGAAAATTCGAGAGAGCAGAGTGCAAGGAAAAAAGATCGAGAGAAAAAGAGAGGATGAATTTAGAAAGAATCTTCGGACACGAGGCTGAGTATTTTTGAGATTTTTTTTATTTTGTATCATTTTTATCATTTTTTGTTTTCGTTTAAAAATAAAAATGGATGGTTCTAGTGGAGAAAGTAATAGATAAGACAGAGATAGAAGTAGACAGAGGTAGAAAGAGAGAGGAAGGAAATCAGGAAGGAGGAACTCTTCGAGAAAATGAGAGGTGAAGAGGCAAAGGATTAGGAAAATAAAAGAGAAATATTTCAAAAATGAATCTCTCACGAGTTTCAGATTCGTGAATTTTTCGAAAATTTTGAATTCGAAATTAGCGTACTCGAAAGTTTCGACTTTTTAATTTTGTACAAGATGCGTCGCGGTTATCGACCCTTGGCCGAATCGTTTCTTTTTCTTTCTGCTTTCTTTTGTTTTTCTTGCTTTTTTTTTTTAAAAAAAAGGATGGCTACGGGAAGGGTGAGTGAAAAATTATTCCTGGATAGGCGTGGGCCTCGATGCCACGGGCGTCGGTCTTGGTTTGCCCAGCGGCTTTGGCGAGTTCCTGGACTCCGAGTTCGTTCCAGCCAAAAGTTCGCTCTTCCTGATGCTCTTCAGGTCCAAGTCACCATAGTAATCCTCACTGTGAAGCAAAACCGAGCAAAAACCCGGGAGTCAGGGCATGCACCATGTGCCTCATTTTTCGTTTTTTCTACGGGTTTTACTTTTTTGTTTTTTTTTTTTTGCTACTGCATGCTGCGTGTGGTCGTCATCGTGTCGCCTTCGTTCGGTGTGCGTAACAATTAGGAATCGTGTGCGTGAAGTTTAGGAATTTTTCGTGTGCCCAACATTCAACGATTTCACTATCCAGTGCGCGTTACATTCAATTCGTGTCACCGAATATTACGAAGGGAGGAACAGTTTTTTTTCAGAATTTTTATGATTTTGAGAGAATTTTGAAAATTTGGCGTAGTTGTCGAAATTCATCACCAACTTCCCAATTCCGAATTAGTCAAAAAAACACAAAAAAAAATTTTTGTTTACCAGTCGCGTGACTGTGGAAAAATTTTTTTTTTAATGTTTTAAATTTTGTCGTCCATTTTGTCATTAGTGACCCAACACAAAAATAAAAGAATCAGAATTAAAATAAAAACCAAACATCGATTACCAGTCCACCAATATGAATCGTCGAGAAAATTTGGATGTAAAAAATTTCGTGACGTTTGAGGAGAAGAAAAGTAAGAAGGAGAGAAAATAAAATGAAAATGAGAATTCAACTCACCATCCGGGAACATCTTCGGGGTCTTCGCAAGCTCCGCTGCCATCGGAGTCGCCGATCTTGAAGACCGTACCGATCGGGCAACCGTACTCTCTGGCGATGCCCTCCAGGCAGATGTAATACTTTCTGCAATCCTCGGGATGGGCGTGCCTCGAGAAACTGCCAGAAGCGCCGGAGACCTCACCAGGCGCTGGGCACGCGAATCCATTTGCTACCTCTGCAAATATTTTTCAAATCAAACAAATTATTAACTTAATTATATAAATATTATAACAATATTTTAAAAATAATAACTCAATTTATTGAATCTTATATAATTTTTTTTTTTAATCTGTGAGTTTATTTTTGTTTTTGAATTCGTTTTGTTTGTATTATTTTTTAATGTAAATGTGATCAAAAGGTATTGAAAAATAGCGACATACTTAATAAAATCTAAAGTAATTCACTTTAGAATTTATAAAGCAATTCTTTAAATGTATTTTTATTATAAACAATTTTAAAACAATATCGGTTTTTTGAATTTGTGAATTTTATTTTGTTTTTGAATTTGTTTTGTTTCTATTATTTTTCAATGTAAATGTGATCAAAAGATATTGACAAATATTAACGATAATTAAATATTAACGATAATCGTTTATTTTTTTTAAATTGCCCGAAAGATTGCAAACGCGAAGAATTCGAGCCACGCGAAAACACTTATTCATCGCAAAAACTGTCAGACAACGTGTAAACGGTTTGTCAATACGACGTAAGATCCGAGCCGGTTTTCCCATTTAATTCTCAGGCATTTTCAGAGAGCCATTTGACTCTTTTTGTACGCGAATGGGAATTTGACCGACCGGAATAGTCAAAACCTTGTTCGTTCCAGGACAACTCGCGCGTCAATTACATACGTCATCGAGAAATTTAAATGCTCCGTAAAATACTTGAAATGAAAATCGACTATTTTTATTACGATAATTATGACTAAAATTTGTTACATATTCCAAATATTTAAATTACACGTTTAAACGGTATGCGATGTGTTTGATTCATGAATAAATTATGTTTATGTAATTCCTCGTTCTCAAATGATAATCGAGATAAGATTTAAATTCGTAGCAACCATGTAAGAGTGTCTGGACGAGTTTAGCGACCTCTCTTGTCTAAAAAAAAAAAAATAAATAAAAAAAAATAAAAATGAGTCTGTCGCGGATCGTTGCGGACCAAACCGCGGACTTGCCAGCAGAATTTCCATGCTCGCCCACCGGTTTTCCATCACAAAGTGTTTATGCACTTCGCGAAGCACGTAACACACGAGTTTGATTATTGATTAATGCGACTTGACCGCCAGGCAACTCTTGTTTTCATCTCTTTTCTTTTTTCGTGCCAGAGCAGGAAGTTTCGCTAAAATCTCAGCCGGAAAAAAGGAAAAGAAAAATATAAAAGAAATTCTTCCACGTTGCGTGTCGGCAGGTTCGAAAATCCCGCTAAACTTCTACGAGGAGAAGTTACGCGAGTCACCAAGTATCTTGATAATATATCGTTACAGGATATACATTTATACGAGATTTTTTAATTAGAGCCTATCGAGATAAGCGAGTTCGCGATTTCTACTTCGAACCTTATCCCCTTTTTTCCAAATTCCAATACGAACTTCCCGATCTACCGAACTCGAAAGACTCGATCGCGAAAATTTCGATCTCTAAATAAAATTCTTTCATCAAAATGATTCGGATTAGGATAAGATCGTTTTTATTCAAGTTAACATTTTTTAAATCATTAGTCGAACTTTGTTGAAAATTTTTTTTTCTCTGAAATTCTACTTCGAACTTCCCGATTTACCGGACGTGAAGAATTGATCACGAAAATTTTTAATTTTAAATAAATTTTTTCTATCAAAAAGATTGAAAATACGAAACGAAGATTTCTAGTCGTATTGACATTTTTCATATCTGTAAATTTTATGGCTAAATTTTTTGATTTTTTAAAAATTTGTTTAATTTTTACATTCTATTTTTTAAATATTTTTTAAATTATTTTCTTATCCTGAAGATTCAAATTATGCGATACGAAAATTTTTATTAAAGTTAAATTTTTTTTATCAAATTATATTTAAGCGCGAAATTTTTGAATTTTTTTTCAAAATTTTTTTCTTACCTTCGTTTCTGCATTCCGGAACTTGGTCCGCCCACATGCAAACTCTGGCTTCCCGATCGTACGCGAGTCCGGGACTGCATTGGTAACGAGACGCCTCGCCGTTCCAGCAGTTCCAGAAAACGTCGCATTTCTTCTCATCGGGGAAAATTCCATAGAGACGAGAGCAATGAGGCGTCGAGATCGGTTCTTCCAATTGCGTTCTGTCACCGCACTCAACGTTGTGCAAATAATCGCAGTTCTCCGTCAGGAATTTGGAATCCGTCGCGTCAAACGCGAGACCGTTACCGCACGTCTTCAGTTCCGCGACGTTGTTGTCGCATTTCCAATATTTGTCGCACGAGAGGTGATGGGGATAGAAACCAAAGTCGTCAGGACATTTGAAATTTTCCTGCGCTCTCGATCCTGCGAAAGAAAAAAAAATTTTTAAATTAAAATATTAATATTTCATATTTTTTATGCAATTAGTCCCATTTTTATAATTTTTTTTATTTATTATTGTGATACAATAATTGAGTGGGATTTCTAAGAGCAAAATTTATTTGAGCTCAAATAAATGATTTGCCCAATTTATTTTAATTCGAGATATCATCCCGGTTTTATAAATTCATTCACACAAAATTCCTGCGACTAAATCATCGTTACGAAATACTCGATTGCGTCGTTCTTAAACCAGAAACGAATATTTCGCAACGAGATTCGTGTTTTTCTTCTCTTCATTTCGGCGAATCGTCATGGAATTCGTTAACACGTTCTCCATCATTTTCCACCGAATTCGTCCAAAAATAAAATCCAGGATGTGAGTTATGCTCGAGCTCGTGTAAATAATTAATGAACCAGTTGGACCATCAATTTTCATCAATCTTCGAGACCGGTCGAATAAATCGTGGAAAAATATTCATCCTTTGATCAATACGAAAAATCAATAAAAAACTGTACTAAAACTAAAAATACTAGAAAAATTATTTTTAAAATTTCTGAGTACTAAAATATCAAAAATTAAAAAATTTTTCATGTACTCAAATTTTCAAATTTTTTGTATTTTGATAAAATTCAAATGAGTGTAACACATTTAATAAATACGCATTAATTTGTTCATAGATATAAACATTACATTTTTTGTTTGCTCGTACGATAAATCGGAGACTGATCTGCCTAATAAAATGCGTTAATCTAAGTAATAAATTTCAAGAAATTAGAAATTGTATTCAAATTTTCCAATTCTTCGTACTCCAATATAATTTTATTATAATTCAATAATTAAGAATCGAATGAAAGTGGCAGATTTGATAAATATGCATTAATTTGTTCGTGAGTGAAAAAAAAATTTGTTTTTTTTATCTGCTCGTAGGATAAATTGGAGATTGGGCGAGGCCATATGATCTGCCTTTAATAAAATATTTATAAACGCGTATATAAAGGTGTATAGGAGAGCGAGGCTCTTATGTAAGGGGTACAAAGACTTTCGCCCGACACTTTCACTCGATCGGGGCCCCTCCAGGATTCCGAAGCACGAGAAACGAAGGCCCCCTACCCGGCGCAGCATCCCGTTCACTCGTCGGCCGCGTAGCCAATGAGGTTCCTGGCTGTCAGAGCCGAGCCGTGCTCGCGTCACTAAGCGATGCGCGTTCTGTTTCACCGAGACAGAGAGCGAGAGAAGAGAGAAAAACGACGGCCGGTTCTCCATTTCGGTCTCGAAAAGCATTTAATCCCCACCAGAATCTCTGGCGTCTCCCCAACTCGATTGACTTTCATTTTTCTTGGTCCATAACGATAGCACACGAATACACGTAGCTGCATAATTTATGCAGAGACCCCGGCTTTTATTTTTATTTTTCCCTTTGCATATTTATGGACCGATTTTTTCTTATTTTCATCCCGATCGGTGACGAAAGTCGAAGACGAGACCTCCGAAGGTTTCGTCTCTTCCTTTTTTGTTATAACGAGAATCCGGTATCATCAGCTCCGAGCCGGCGAGTCTGCATTTTTTCGACCAAATTTATTTTCATCGAATTAATTTTTCAAATTTTTCTTCGAATGTTTTGAATTCTGATTCAATTAAATTTTGTATTTGTTTGTTTCGGTTTGAATAATCGGAATAAGGATCGTGGCGTGTGTTCCAGACACACGCGATCGTCACGATTTCAAATCGTATCCACGAAGCGAGTACGAAAATCGCGATTCAATACAGCCGAGCAAGTTTTACTGGGGCGTGAGAACGTGCAAGTAGAGCGTGTAAATCGTGCCCATTCTACGAATCGTGTTCAGCGCAAATAAAAAAACAAGAAATAAACAAAAAGCAACAAGAATAGGCGCGGAGAAAATTAAGCTCCGGTACTCAATTCTTTTTTGCTCCGTTAAATTTCAATACGAGATTAAAACACTCCCTTAATCCCCCAAAGAAAATAAAAACGACCCAGAAAGTCCACAGTCTCAATAAAATTAATAAAAAAAAAAAGATCAATCTCAGAATCACAAGCACTTTAGAATTCACACTTGATCACACAATCGAAATTTGACCCCAAGAAAAAACCAAAAACCAACCCCAGAAAAATAGAAAAAAAGACGCGAGAATCGTCGTACGCGTGTTTTTCCCAATTTTTTTCCCTCTATCATTTTTTTATCAAATCTACGTACCGGCGACGAGGATGGCGGCAATTACGAAGAACGTCTTCATGATTAACTTCTTTTTTTTTTTACTAAATAAAAATCGAACGGTATATTACGAACTCGAACTCTCGGTGTTGACAATATAATTAAACAAAAATAATATTTAATAATAATAATAATAATAACTCTGAACCGGGCACTATAATCCCCTGGTGAGGATAATTCTCTTGTGTTAGGGCCCCTGCCGGTACGCCACCTTTATATAAGTCATTGGTCACGTGGCACTCTCCCACCATTATCACTAGAAATACCCGGGGACTTATCCTCAGAAGAAGGTGTACGTTTGTGCACGTATTTCACTCTTTTCCTTTCTCACAGCCGCACACACGGGCGCGCCCGAGTGTGCCTGTCTTTCTTTATAGAAATTCGTGTGTATCTTTCTCTTTTGGGTCCGAAGCCTTATACCGAGGAGAGAGAAAATGAAAGAGGAAGAAAAAAAAAGCAACGGAGGCGGATGAAAAAAAGAGGGGTGAGAGTGCTCGAAACGCCGAAAAGCCCCACTCGTCGATTTTTTTCAACGTGTCCCGAAGGAGGGCCTCACTCTCTGTCCTCAACCGGAACGTCCTCTCTGTGACCGTAAACTGACCCAAAGTAACCGTGACACTTAAAAATTATTTTTCACTCCTTTTTTTTTCTTCGCTGGTTGGAGACTATTTCCTTTTTGAGGATACACGTGTCTGTTGGAGTTGAAAATTTTTTTCACGGATTTTTACATCGGAAGGGATCGCGACAATATTTCACGAACAAAAAATTATGCAAAAATTTTTTAGCTAATCTGTTTGTTACAATTAACATTATTAATAACGTTGTGTATGCAATATTAATGTTGGTGTCATTTTCGTAAGAATGATTTTCAAAAGTAAAAAATTTTTTTTTTCTGATTTTGAATCATGAATCGAGTTAAAAATATTCTTCTAAGAAAGAATTAAGCAAAAAGTGTTATGCTAATTTACTTATTACGAGCAATATTAGTATTGTAAAATAAATATACAAAATTTGAAAAACTTAAAAACTTTTTTTTGTTACATTTGACATCAATGATCGAGTCGAAAATATTTCACGTACAAAAAAATATTGCAAAATAATTGTTCACCTAAACAATTTATTACGATTAATATTATCAATATTATTGTAAATGAAAAATCAATTTCATATGCAAAAATGAATATCAGAAGTTAAAAAAAAATTTCTTACAGTTTCATGTCAGAGATGAAGTCGAAAATATTCCGTGTGAACAAAAAATCATGCAAATATTTGGCACAAGCCAAATGTTAATAATATCGCAAATAAAAAATCAATGTCGTTGTTCGCAAAAAATGATTCTCAGGTTGAGTTCACGTGAAGATTTTGTTTTGTATTTTTTTTAGCACTTGAACAGATCTAATCTAACGTGAGCTAAATTTAGATGTGTAATTTCGCAAAATTTTCGAGGAAATGTGTCCAGAAAGGATCTCGCTTGACTTTGTCTTCTCGGGAGAGATTTAAAAAACGAGAAGAAAAATTAAACTGGAAACTGGCGAGTGCGTATGTATATGCGAGAAATGTATATTATAAGATCTTACCGCGTGTTATTATTTTCTTTTATTTCGTTACATTATGTGTTGAGGCCGGTTTTGTGAAACGAGTTTTCGCGGACCTGAAAATCTTGTGAACGCGAGGGCGAGTTTTGTTGGCCCCCGCCGCAAAAGATATACCTGGACTGTCCAGAATTCTCGTGCATACGCGTAAAACGATTAGACGATAAGCTCGATCGTCTCGCTCATTCCCGACGAAACTTTCGTGAATGTGAAAAATTTCACCATTTGCCTCGGAAACGAATCTTTGCTCTTAAAAAAATTTTTTAGCGCGAAGAATTTGAAATAAAACAAAATAAAATAGATTTTTAAAAATGCGTCATTGGAAAATGTTTTTTGTAATTATTTTATTATATTGATACATGAAACATTTTGAATAAGACAAAAATTTGATGAATTTTGATTTGCGGAAATGTTCACTAATTGCAAATTTGTTGATTTCAAATACGCTAAAAAAATGTAGCCTGTAAAGAATAAAAATAACAAAATCATAAAATAAACTCTAGGCGTCATATTAAAAATGTTTATAGTAAACACGTTGCTAGTAAATCTTTTTTTAGAAGAAATTACTTATTGCATCATTCACTGAAAAATTCTTGATCTGATATAAGATTGATAAATTTGAGTTAATTCGCGAGAATATTCGCAGATTACTCAAGTGAAAGAAAAATTATACCATAAATAAAAACAATCGTCATAAATACGCGAAGCGTTTACATCAAAAATATGAAAAAATACCACGTCACTGTGAATTATTTTTATTTTTAAAATAGCTCATTACATCGATCGTTAAAGAATTCTTAATTCGACAAATTTGATAAATTTCGATTAATTTGTGAGAACACTCTCGCTAATTGCAAATGACTTCCGCATCGTGATCGAGCTCGATAGCGAAAACCTTCGGGAAGAAATTTCTGAAGAGAGGAAAACAAGGATTAAAAATCATGCGAGAAAAAAAAGAGCATATCAGGTGAGGGAAAAATAATAAAAGAATTAATCAAGGACGTCCAAAGTGTACGTAAATTCTTGAGGCGCGTGTGGATATATCGAGGCTTTCCGCGCGGTAAAATCGAACGAAGTTCGGATCGACAACGGAACTTTCTCGCTTCTCTCGCGGGTGTACTCTCAAAGAGTTGCCCGTTCTTGCGATCCAGTTTTCTTGAATAATTTCCCGTCGGCCACGAGCCGCGCAAACACATAAAATTTAAATACATGCGCGCACAGACGAGCATTTTTTTTTTTTTTTTTTTTTTTTTTTTTTTTTTTTTTTTTTTTTTTTTCTTTCCTTTTTTTTTTTTTTTTTTTTTTTTTTTTTATTTCTTCTTTCTCTCTTGATAATGAAGCTCGAAAAAATTTGAAACGCCGGAAGATAATCCACGAGCTAAAATCTTTTCGATCGATCTTCCTACCGATAAATATTTAACGAGTCCCAATGTAATTTTTCCGTTATGTATGACGTGTGTTTATGACTTTTCACGATTGAGAAGAAACTTTCTCGCTGCTGGGACAGAATCGAATCTCGAACGCACCTCGCGGTGTGTCCTTAAAAAAATCAAGATTCAATTGAAAGCGAAAAGAATTTCAATGAACATCACTCTCATTTTTTATTTGTTTCTTTTTTTTGAGCGCAATATTTTAAGTTATTCTTTTTAATTATCATCTTTTTGTTCTCATGTGAATTTTTGGACTATGCGAATCGTGATAAATGGTAGACGATTTTAAATTATTCCTCGAGTATAACCAGAGGGAAAAAAAAGATGCTCAAATCGGACACTTTGTACAAGGTCTCTCTCGCTACTTTTATAATTCGCGTGTGAGAGCACTCTTTGAGCTATCGTGTTGCCACTGCGTAAAAGTCGAGAAGATATCCTGAGCATTGAACAAATATTATAAAGCGCAAAAATATAGTTTTTTTCGAATAACAAAAGTTTTTTGAGAAATTGTGAAAACTTTGCAGCATCGTTAACAATCGGTCAAGAATTATGGAAAACTGTATCCTGTAATTAAAAAAATGAGAAAGTATTCTAAATATTTAACAAGAATAGAAAAACATGAAAATTTTGTTTATTTAGTATCCAAAAAAAATTTTTAAATATTCCATGAAAATTTTGGACCACCATTAATAAATCAACAAAAATTATTAAAAAATGTATAGTCCAATATATTACAAACCACACAAAATGATTTATTTATTTTAAAAAATCAAAATTTTTCCTAGGAAGAAAATTTTGTGTCAGTGACAATGAATAAACAAAAATTATGAGAAACTCTATCCTGTACTTAAAATAACAAAAAGATAATGAGACAACTTTTTTTTTCATACAATATAAATTCAAATATGTTTCGAGAAATTAAGAAAGCGGATGAGCGCTAACAAATGAACAAGAGATCTATACAAAAGTGTATCGTGTAATTAAGGAAATGAACTTTTTTTAATTAATAATTGATTCGTGAATTGAACTCGTCAAGATGAGGCAAAATTCTTGATAATTGCGGGCTCGTCCGTACTGGGCGTGGTGAGCAAAAGTTTGCGCCCGCAGGTGCACGAACGCGAGAGAGGAAGTCCGATCGTCGAATAATTAACGTCTTCCGGATAACGGTGAAGTTGCAACGCGGACGCAACGCCAATCGCTCTCCGTATCGAGAATTTTTAGCTGAATCAATACCAACCGCATTTTTTCTCTCGCTTCCTCGAACAAGAAACTCTTGTAAATAAATAAACTTCTTTTTTTCTAAATAACAAGTCGAAAGAAAAAAATTGCGATAGCAATCAGAGCGAGTGACTTTGAAATTTTCAATGAGTCGTTTAATTTTTTTTTTTTTTTTTCATTGTCGATATTCAAAGAAATTTTGTTAGAAAATATTTTTTTAACAAATTTTTGTTTTTTAAATATTTTTTTGGGATATTAGAATGCAAAAAATGTTTTTTTTGCGATTATAAAAAATTAGCATCGCCCAGACTGCGGTTCTCGTCCTTTGCGTTCCGAGTCCGTCTACACACGGATCATGACTACTTGCCAGTCGCGATTCAAGGATATTTACGTGATCTATAGTTATGGGCAGACGAAGCCACACGCGTGAGCGTCGAGACGAAACATTGTCGGTGACTCGCGTTACGTTATTCCTCCAGACTCGAGAGATCGATCGGGCAAATTCTAACTGTACTCGGCACATGTAATAAGATATAATTGATGTCCGAGCACAAATTAGCAGCATCGACGAGCCAAAGCGATAATAAAAATTTCTCCGTCGCAAAAAATCATAAATTTTAATAATATTATTAAAATAAATTCCTCCAAAAAATTGACAATATTATGTATACGATTTCTCGACCTTAAAAAATGTACCTACCGTTAAAAAAATATACTAATTAAAAAATAAATAAATTGAATTAAAAACAAAAATTTCATCACTCCATAAAAAATTTTTTTAATTTTCTCAGTCTTTGAGACTAAATTTTGTGATGTTTATCATACGAAACGTTTTTCTATTTAAATGTGGACTTTTAACATATTTTTGTAGTCTATAAAATTTGAAAAAGGAATAGCGTTAGATTTGTAAATGAAGAAATAAAAAAATGGTGCGATAGAGGAAATCCTTCGATCCGTTTCGAGGCAATCGGGAATTCGCGACGCCAGGTCATCCACATACCGAGGATTGTTCGTATGACGATAGGCTGACAATAGTTCTGTAATCTGTACAGTTATCTTCATGAATAATCAGCGGAGTGTTATATAGACCGTTATATCTTGGTTTTTGTGTATAGTGAAACTCGATCGGACGGAGGACGTCAAACTCGTATTTACAGTCCCGAGTACGCCCTTCTCATTCTCAGACGACTATTTACGATAATCCACGAAGGGGCTAATCGTATTCTGCGTACGTGCTCACTCCATTATATCCATTCTGTTACATACCGCAATAAAAACAATTTAAATCCCAATCGTCGTCGTAGTCGTCGTCTCTCACTCTGTTCACTCCGGAATCAATGAAATACCGAGGTGGTCAAGAAAATTATGTTTCAGGGCTGAGCCAAGGGCGTACGATAAGGTAATTTATTCATGAAAGTAAATTAATTTCTAATTTGAATTTTATTGAGAATTCAAAAAAAATTTTGATAATGAAATGTATTTGCTCGATTGAATTATAAATTTGGGTTATTATTAGAACAAATTTGATAATATTTTTAAAAGATTTTTCGTTTGATTTTGAAATTGAAAATTAAAAATATTTTTACGTTTATTGGATATTTTTATCGTTGCAATAATTTGGTAAAAATAATTGACAGTTTTTGTATTTGATTCTACAACTACAATAATTATTATTATCATCACATTTAGAGAGCTATGCATTTTAGTTGAAATTTTTCGATATTTTATGCTACCTAAAAATTTTTTTCGTTTCAGTTTTTTTTGTGTCGTAATATTACTCGAAGTAATTAATTAAAATTATTGAGAGATTTTTTATTCGATTTAGAGAGAAAAAAATGTTTATGAGCATGTCTCGATAGCAATTCGAATCGAACTTTCGATATCAGTGGAAATATTTTCTCGCTCGAAAATAAATTTTTTGTCGTTTTTATTTATTTATTTCTTTTTTTTCGTGCAGTTTATCGTTGCGGTTATTGCCACGAGGTGCTAACCGGCTGTTATGATATCATCATAGCCGGGGCAAACCGTCACTCTGCAACGTAACGCGTCTGGCAGCTTCGCTATGTGCCAGGAGCTCTGTGCGCGTCGCCGAGACTCGACGCTCGAAACGCGTTGCGCAACTCTTTCGAAGAATAAGGAGAAGATCCTTCTCGTTGCATCCTCGACAATGCCATCTTCGTATCGTTCGGAATATCGTCGATTTAACAAAGAAATTACCCAAAAATCGACAAACCCTCAAAAAAGTTCCTTAATAAATATTTTAATAATCTAATTTTTAATTTGTATGAAATACAATTTATATAGAGTCATAAAAAAAATTACCCAAAAAATCGACAAGCTCTCAAAAAAAGTCACTCAAAATCTTTCAATAATCCGATTCTAAATTAATTAAATAAAATTAAGAAATATATGAGAAAAAAATGATTCGTTAACGATGTGATATTTATATTAAGGACTCCTCTTCCAATCGTACGATGAGATTTAAATTTGCATCGTTCGTAACATCATCAATATAAATATTATCCAAAAAAATTCGACAACTCCTCAAAAATCTTTGAGTAATATCTTAATTTATAAAAATTGATTTATGAAGAAAGGATGATTTATTAACAAATATATTTCTTAAGGATTTATTTTCAAATCGCTTTTGATGAGATTTAAATTTGTCCGAAGATTGCAGAGGAGACGGTGGAAATGTAGGAGTGAAGAAAAAAGAATTGAAATAAAGTGATTTTTACAAATTGCAATGGACGAAAAGGAAGTGTATATTATTGCAACAATATTTCTTTGTAGCATAAAATCGGTTGGCGGCACATCGCGAGTGAAAGTGATGAGCGACAGGTATGCTCCGAGCCCCTGCCAACTCGTCCAAGGCTATTTATCGAGAAAAAAGCAAAGGAGTTTAAACCGTAATAAATTTTATTGTACTCCAACAGCCGTAAATCCCGTGCTACGGCATTATATTCAAAAATATTCAAATCCAAAACGTCCACGGTCGATTATCCAATTTCCATAATTGCAAGATGAGGAAGGAGAAACCCGAATTTTATTTCCGTAACTCGAAAAAAAATTTCCGGAAGTGCTTTTATTTTTACCATCTAAAATTAAAAAATAAAAATCTCTTTTTCAGTCTGTTAAAAAAATTGATGAAAAATGTTATTTTGAAATAAAATTACGTCACTCGTTACGTCGTGTGTCATAAATGATGCGGTTTTCATCGAGCCTGACTCGATATAATACGCGTCGACATGTAATTCAGGTGGCAAAAGGAGCGAGGTTGATGACACCGGGACGGCCAGCAGTTATTCAATGGATGTATGACTGGGCGAGACTTCTAACGAGCGCGAAGTTCGTGTCGAGAAGTCCGATTGAATTCTCTCTTCGTTCTTCTCGAACCTACGAGAACGCGCTGAAGGAAGAAAGAGAGAGAAAAAGTAGCCACGAGAACGTATTGAAAAAAAAAGAAAACGAGAGAGAGAGAGAGAAAAAAAAAACGAACGAGTGAGAAAGGTGGACGTGTAAGTTTTACACATGGAAGCTTTTCAAAAGTCTCGGCTTTGTCTTTTTCCATCTGATCACGTCGGCACATGCGTCACCGATGCGTCCGATTGTCTTCGAGAGCCGCGCATCGCGGTGCACGATCGTTCACACGAGACGAAGGGAATTCGTAATACCGTCGTCGAGTAAAAAAAATCTTTTTTTTTTATCCTTCACTCCTTTTTGTTTTCCTCGATATTTCTTTTTTTCGTTCGATCTCTCGACAGGAGGATTCGATGTTCGTCGCGATCAAAAGAGACACCGCGTTTTGGACCTCCTACCTCGGGTTCAGTGAACCGCGCGACTTTTTTCATTCCCTCGAGGAGAACTTTTTTGAAAAATTCAACACGCTCTGGTCCAATTTTCGAAAATTTTGTCGTTCGAAAAAAATAAAACTTTCGGACTCGAAAAAAAGCGAAAGTCTCTCGCGTGAAAGTATCGAATTCAAAATATTGTATATCCGGATTTGGAGAAAAAAGGAGAGATTTTCTCAAACTCTTTCCACGTTAGGACACACGAAAAATTTTCATTCTCGAAAGCGAATATGTAAAAAATATATCCAAACGGAGAAAGTTTTTTTTTTTGAAGGAATATAAAGATATCTGTCGAATGTTGCGTAACGAGTACGTGACAGAATATTGTTAAAGTGTCTAGATAAAAATTCATCGAGAAATTTATCCTAAAAAATGATTAAAAAAATCCTTTCGAGCGTCCATCAGCGAATTAACTTGTTTTTTTTTTACCAATTGAATTACGATAGAAAGTGGCGAATATTTGAATGACCGTCGACGACACCGACGGCATGAGAAATCGTCAAGAAAAATACAAAAGAGTTTCACGATTTCAAATTCGCCTCGAGGAATCGCAGTCTTTTTTCATCTTTCTCGCTCCTCGTTTCGCGAGCTCGTAAATCGATCCTTCTTCTTTTCGTTTCTTTCTCCCCCCGTCGTCGTTGTATCTCGCTTGATCCAACGCGCTCCATGTCGCGAATTTTATTTCTCCATACGGAGAGATTCCACGCCGGGCACGGGTTTCGCCTCTTTGCGCGCGTCCTGACTCTTAATTGTCGCCCAGTTTTCGAGGACCGCCGCGCGCGGGAATCTCGACGATTCCGCTCGCACCTCGTCTACCGTTCTTTCTCGCTCTCCCTCTTTACTTTTGTTTTTAGCTCTTGGCAGGATTATCACGAACCCATCAGGCTCGATGTGCCGGAACAGCCGCGAGAAATTATCGAGAAATGTGGAAGAAAGTTTCGAGGCATGAACAAAATAGAAGAATTTTTTTGTTTACGGAGTTGGATTAATTTTTTGCTCGATGTTGGATGAATTTTTTAGGAAAATATTTGGGGATCCAATGTGAGGGACACACGACGATTGCGTGGAATAATTTTGCTTCGCCGGAGAAAGATGCAACTTTCCCTTTTTTTCGCTTTTTAAACGCGTCGTTATGTCCCACTCCCACGTAATTTCCATAAAATTCATTAATTTATGAGGCAATGAGATGGAAAACAGGGATTCGCACGATTGTTAAAACATTTATTGCAGATTCTTGCGCACCTGATGGACGTTTTTTGCGTGGGCGAGGCAAAAAAATGCAAGGAAAACTGGAAAAATTATCAAATTATTTAATAATCATTGAATAATCCTCTGAATTATTCACCTTGCAGATATAATAATAAAAAATTTATTAGAAAAGAGTTTTCAATGTTTTCACAATTGTATGAAATAAAAATTGAAAAATTTATTTTGATGGTTTTTTAATTCAAAATTCTTTGATTTCACAACTTTACAAATATTCTTCGTGTAGGTGAGACATAAAAACGTGAAAAAATTGAATATCATCAAATTTTCAATTATTCATTTATCATTGAATAATTCTGAATTATTGACTTCGTAAACAATACAATTTATTATTACAAAAATTTCAATATTTGCTACCGCGTATAATAAAAATTACAAAATCAAATCAAAAGCTTCCTATATAAATTTGAAAATTCTTTGATTTCACCATTTGAAGACATTTTTGTGTGGGTGAAAAGAAAAAACATGAGAAAGATAAAATGTAAAAATGATCGAATTCTTAATTATTTATTAAAGTATTGAAAAATTCTAAATTATTCACTAATTCGCACATAATAATATCTACAAAAATTTTTTTTCCATTTAAATAGAATATTTGTTAATACCGCAACTTCTCAGACACTTTTCATGTCAATAAGGTATAAAAACATCAGAAAAGCAAAATGGGAAAATTAACGAATTGTTAATTATTACTCATTAATCATTCAGTAAATCAGTAAATCTGAAATAATCATTATGAATAACTTTTCAGATAACACAACGTGTAAGAAATTTACTAAAAAATCATTTTCCATGACTGCTAGTATCTCATAAAATAAAAATAGCAAAAATTCAATTAGTAGGATCCTAAAATTAAAAATTCTTCGATTTCACAACTTTACTGGAAGATCCACTGCATCTGTGCATCGGAGAAAAAAATTGAATCCTCGGAGGAGAAAGATCGGTTCCGTTCTAGATATCCCAGGCGGTTCTATTCTCGTGAATAGTGGAGAAAAGAAGGAACGAGAACGATGGCGGCTGCTCACTTTCGTCGGTACGCTGAGCTCGACAAGAATTGCAAGGCGTTCGACACAATGACCGAGTCCGTTCAACATCGTCTTTTTCCACTCAACGCTCTCGTCGTTCTACACTCGCGATTTTCGCGATAATTAATATTTTCCTCTATTCTTTTTTAAACAAACCCTTCATTTTCGAGCGTATAATAATTATGGAACAAAAAATTTTTATTACGACAAAAGATATTATCGAAATATCCAGTTTCTGAAAAATATCGTTTTTTTATATTTGCTAAGCACTTCACGCTTACTTTTCTTTTTTTAATTAACGGCTTCACATAATTATTTGAAGATAATTATTTAGGAACTACTCTGATCTATTTTGGAATTTATTGTTTTTTATGTTTATGTACAGTACACATCAAATATTTACTCATTGGTATTGAAATAGTCGTATCACACAATGCAGTATTCACAAAACCAAAAACATTCATCAGAATCGCAAATTGGAAGATTCAATGACTTTAAAATAATGAGAAAAATGATTGTTTCAGGTCAATACTAAAAACAATTATTTAATAATATTGATTAAGGAATTCTTTATTATTTATTTATTTATTAATCAAGAATTGATTAATAAATTTTTCTACATTTTCATTCTTCATTTGAACTAACTATCTTCTTATCTTTGTTATTTTCCAGCTGTATGCCTGTTCAGGGCTATTACAGATCCCAATTCCATATATCCCTTATTCCTTTATTCCTGCTTTCCTCATTTTTTTTTTTTTTTTTTTTTTTTTTTTTTTTTTTTTTTTTTTTTTTTTTTTTTTTTTTTTTTTTT
>JAPYYX010002002.1:0-20677 GCA_030522605.1 Cremastinae sp. B BG-2022a
TTTTCATCGAAAAAGGTACAACTCCCATAAAAATACGTGTTAACTTCTTTTTTAAATATCTTCGAAACCGTCCTCCTAAAGTTCACCAAATTTGGCAAGGGACTTTTTAGAGCCTTTATCTACGTTGATGGAAAGTTTCATCAAAATCTCTCTTTTTTGAGGTGAGGGGTCAACATCCTTAAGTATTCAAACATGTATTTTATCGAACTTATTTTTATAAAAACGAAATATAATGCGAAAATATATGAAAATCTCTCGTAACTGTCGAAGTCATGGATGAAATCAGCCGATAATGGTGAAGTCATTTGACCCACTTCATCTTCAATATTATTCTCCTTTTTTGACAGTAATTTTAAGCGTGTTCGGAAATTTACTGACAGTAGTGCCAGTAACACACATTAGTATGAAATTCCGTGTAACAACGAGTGTCCGAGCTGTGTGTATTTTGTTTTCCAGTACTCTCAGTCAATTTCCGAACACACGCTCTTTTGGTGCAATGTTTAAAAATTTAGTGAATGACCATTATTTTTCCAGTGATACAAAAATTAAAAAATACTAATTTCAAAAATGTTCTATACAGACTGTCATTTGACTAGTGAACACTTGATCTACCACACTTTAAAAAAATTACTCGTAGGTATAAAATGCTCAATATATGGTAATCGAGAATTTTTATTTTGTTCAAGAGAGAAATCGTGATATCGCAAAGATCTTGACTATAGCTGGTTGAAAAATCGGGTGATTTTTTAGTCAGTACCGAATCACTTCGACTGATTCTGAGTTGGAATGAGATTCGAAAGGAGTTTCTGTCCTTGGAACGTTATCACGTCGATCCGTAAGAATCTTTCGAGCTGGATTGAACGCAGATTGCAAGCTTCGTCTTTTAAGGCAGCGCTAACTTTCGACATTTGGTGCAATTACTCTTGGGAAATTGGCCTTTCTTCCGTCGTTTTATCGCGTGTAACCGAGCGGAAGGAGTTCCTCGCGTTCTGAAAGCAAGCGAAACGTCGCTTTTCCCAGAGTACTTTAATTTACGAGAATCCGGGCACGTCGTTGTCGTTGATTTTTTCTCGCTTTTTCCCTGTATTACATTCCTGTCGAGCTAAAAAGTCAGAGTGTGCAAAAGGACCGAAGGAATTGACTGTGTGACTCGACGAGGCTAGAAACGTATCCAACGAGAACGAGCTAACTTCGTTGATATAAAAAAAGTGTTAACGAACGAGTGCGAAACTAAGTCCTCGCAATAAACGCTACTTATTTTACTCTCTCCCTCAATTACGTTCAGGGAACCTTCTATGATGATAATGAAAATTAAGCGAAGCTCTCGAAAAATCTGGGAATTGTCATTTGGGACCGTTCGGTTTGTTGTTCATTTCCTTAGTACTTCCTCCCTGCATTTCGTTTATGTCCAACGAAAGATATTCAGTAAATATTTAAAGTAATTATCAGAATAAGCAATGAATATTCTTTCTAGCAATAATGGAACTTTTTCGCATCGAAACTTGGATAATTTTTTTCCACCGGTTCGCAACTTAATCAGATTGTCCTCAACTCGCTGTGTATATACGCATGGCGCTTATAACGACGTAAAAAAAAAAGTCAGAAGCGATTCCGGACTCCGAGACGCAACGGTATATAGTCTGTTCTGACGATAAATCGATTTGATCTTTCACGCCCGGGAGCATAAACACTGAAATGAGAAAAAATCAAGAAAGAATAAATAAGGAAGCAAGAAATAAAAAAAGAGAGAGAGAAATGTCCTCTCCCGGTCTGGAAAATGGCAAGAGTAGAAAATATCGTCTTTTTTCGACTTTTACCCTCGGCTCGTTCGATCATCCGATGTCTTCGACTTCTATTATGCGCCTGTGTGTCTGTCAAAAGACGCGAAGATGCCCGAGAGCACTTTCTGGAGATGGATAACGTAATTCTGTTAGAAACTCTTCGTCTTTGCGACGTAGCAGCGAGAAAAAGAGTGTGAAAAGACGTGAAAGTCTTTCCACGCTCCTGTGCGCGGGTTTTCTCAAATCTGTGAGCTTGGTTCTCTCGTCGAGGTAACACCCTCATCGCGACCCTTGCTCCCACTCGACACACTCGGCCCTTCGACCATAGCTTACATTCGTCGATTTGTAACCGGAGCGTGGAACCTTGTGAGAAAATGACATCTTTCCCTACGATTTCACCTGCGAAAGCTTCACTTCGGGAAATGAAGAGAAAACGACGGAAAATCGAATCTGGAAGACGAGTTTTGAGTTTCCTTCATCTCGCACAAAAAATGTCAACGAAACTGCATTTATTAGATTTTTTAAAGAGCTTTGAAATCGTAGAGGCTAATAGTTTAAAAACTTTTGTAATAATCGGTGAGCATGAAAGACTTTGTTGTAATTTTTATTCAATTTGCAAAAAAATAGTGATAATTAAAATCGTGACGAAAAGTACTAAACATATTAGACCTCAAGAACTTCCCATCAGAAGTTTCACTTGAACCACTCGCAAATGATTGATTCACGACTGCAACTTCTCTTTAACGACTCCTTTTGTGATTGCGCATTCGAAAAAGATTGTGGTGAGTTATGTTTTTAACGTATTCATATAAATTTTGTGGAAGGGAAATTCATAGAAATAAGTTTAGGAGAAACTGTCGAGAGAAAGCTTGGAATCATCGTTTCATTTTTCCTCGCTATTTCCCTTCGCACAGAATATCGAGAAACGTCAATGGAATTTGCGGGCTTTTCGTCGCGCGCGCAACGACACGAATAGCGAATCAGTTTTCGCCGGATTGAAATTCATAACGAATAAATTATTCAAAGGGCAAAGAAGGAAATTCGTAGGCGCGTCACGTCTACTAGTATTATCCACACACTCCTGGAGTGCGTATGAACGCGAGTCGAAGAAGAGAACACACTCGCGATCCAAAAATCCACTCTCACGAATGGAAAGCTGGTAATGGAAATTGAAGAGGATTTTAATTCGTTTCGCGATCTTGTGGTTTCTTCGTCAACAAGCATCAGGCGTCGGTAAAAATTCAACTCACTGCTCCAAACTTTCTTTTCAAAAGACAGAATTTTTCTCTTTCTCGGCACGACCTTTGACTGTCTCGATAATCTGCCTCTTGGTCTACCTTTTTTCGGAAGTAGACTTTCCTCTTACGTTCGTAATGCCAACACTGAGTTAACTACATCTTCGCTCTATGGAAATTTTCATAAACTATGCTAACGAGTCAGAAGGGGATGAGTTGAGAGGAGACGCTCGATGTATGCAGCGAACACAGTGTTCGCATATGAAAGTAAACGGAGGAGGGAAAATAGAAAACGGGTGCCAAATATTAATGTATTTAATCGAAACTTTTTCCTACTCAATGATTGTTCCAATGATATTGCAATAATGCAAATTATGCGAAGGGAATGAAAGTTCTAATAATCATTATGTATATCCCTGTACCGCCTGGTGCGTCTTATCTACTTATCGTCAAAATATAAGACAATGTCCCAACGGTCGCCCGAGCCTTGATCAAAGGTTTACTTAACCATTAATATATTCTATCAGCGCAAGGAAAAGAGAGAGAAAGAGAGAGTGAGAGAGAAAATATAGAAAGCAAGTTCTGGAGCCTCGGTCGATCTTCGTGCTCCCTGGACAAAGGCTAAGTGCAGCGAAAGGGGTGAAATGATGGAAAGCTGATGGGAAGAGCCCTCGATGAGGGAAGTGGAAGTCTTACAAAGAAGCGACCAGGCGCTTGGTTCACGGTCTTGAATTTCGTCGAATATCATTTGACGGCGAAGATAGGAGAAAAGCGTTCGAGACATCGTTATAATTTTCTCTTCTAACCACTCATCACGATATTCTCTTTTTTTCTATATCTTTCGTTCTCCTCGTACTGCTTGCCAGAGTCTCCGCGCTATTTCTTCAACTCGACCGGGTGGAAAGCTCGGCCGACTTAAAAGGATTTGAGATGACGAGTTATCAGCAACCGAGTTCGTCTCCCCTTCTCCTCATCATCGCCCTCACCGCTTCCACTTCTTCCGCTCGTCGTGCATGCTTCTCGTTCTATTCGCTGTACTTTCCGAGCAGCAATTAGTACGCTCTTGCAATCTACCAACCGGAAAGCTCTCTTCTTCCTCTTCCAACTCGCGCCCCACGACTCCTCCCTGTCCTCGTGAAAGATTATGCCAAGAAAGAACTTCCACGAACGCCATAGTGACGAGAGAAAAAGGAGAAAAAATAAGATAAAAAATCGCCATGCCCATTATCCGAACTTCAACTTTCACAGTCATTCATTATTGCGCTTACATTTTTTTTTACCGAACGTTTCGTCTTTGTCTGAAGAATAATCGGGTCCTTTAATTTTTTGCGAGATCATTATTCACTTGTTTAAACATTTCGAAAAAATATTTAATGACTTTTAAATTTTCAAATATTGAATATTTAATTATCTCAAAGATAATATAAATACTACAACAATGAAAGGAAATACAGTATTAGTAATCAGGAAAATGCTACACTACTATATTTTGTTTATTATAAAAAAACTTTAGCAACATGAATCATTTATAACCCAAAATTAAAAAAATTATTTTAAAAAAATTATCTTGGTTGTAAAATGTGTATGGGTTTTTGACTTTCGTACTTGTAATTTTTTTACTTATAAATCGAAATCGTTATCAGTAATGAAATAAAGGCAAAAAAATATTTCGAAAAATCTGGATGGCATTTTCACGTATATTTGTGCAAGTTTAAGCAAATCATTTAAGATGTGACAGGTTGAATGGGATTTGCCAGTCGCAGGAAGCTTTCCGCCGCAGTTTAAAAAACATGAATTTTCCACGTGAATCAAAATATACTATTATGAGTGTAGTCTCGTGTTGCTGACCGTAGTGAATTGATAACGTTCAAAACCAGACGCGGAGCTGGAGAGACGAAGGGGATGAACGATTTCACGTTTTCGTTTCCAAAATGTCATAATTGTTATCAAGGTAGACGACCTCCAGCTTGAAGGACATTTATTCATACACACCAGTCATATTCGTTTTATCGTAAGACCCAAAGGATTATTATGACGAGAATAAAATATGGGAATTCCGCTCAGCAAAGATAAAGAAAAATTGTAACCGGCATATATTATTAGGACAATTTCCGATAAATTTCAATCGATAATTTTCAATCAAAATCCAGTATCTTCGTTCCCGCCTTGTTCAATAATTTTTTATGCATTCCGGAGACTCCGTGCAACGGAACATTGATCGCGTCCCGATTATAGCTTCGAGCCTGCAAGAAAGATATTGTGAGGTAAAACAAAACGAAATCATCGAAAATCAATAAATCTGAGAATTTTCGTATGCATAGAATAGGAAAAGCATTCTGCTATTTATTTTGTACGAGATGCGACGATTGAACGAAAAATAATCACGTCTACGTAGAGATTTTTTGTCAAGATTACTTCTTACCGGTTATTGTAGATTGTACATACAATATACATCTTCAAACTTGAGAAAACAAATTTCTATATTAAAATTACAATAAAATAGTTATTAACATATGAGTACATTAATTATAAAATTTCACAAATTAATAGAAAAATATTCTTTTCTTCAATTAAAAATTATGTTTTCTTAAATTTTATTTTCGGAAATAGTTATGAAAGAAAAATTAAATTTTAATAATAAACCGCAAGTTTTTCTCATTTCGTTGATTAGAATGTTTTTCACGTTCTTTTTTTAATCGCCCGTTTCTCTCGGCCTCATTCTCTCCACTTTGTACAGAGCACTGCGGTGCATGTCTGTATAGGATCCACGAGGGGTTAACGAACCCCCTGGCTAAGAGCGCGAGATTTCAGCACAATTCTTTCGGATTGTCAATGGCATCCTTTGTCTTCTCTTTTTCTCTCTCCCTTTTTTTGACACACACACTCGCACCTTTTCCCTTCCTCTTTCTATCTTTTTATATTCGGGATAATACCGAACTTCCCTTAATATACGTACATTCGCGTCGATAGTAAAAAGTACACGTCATGTGTGTGCTACGAGACGAGCGCGTATCCTTGCCAAAAAAAGGAGAAAAAATATTGCGAATAGCTTTAAAGCTGACGTGCCTTTAGAAGGACAATTTTTTTTCTTACCGCTCTCTCGTGATCAGAGCGATGGGCAAAAAATGCGTCAGAGATAAAAATTCAGTATTAGACGATTATTCGAAATTTTATTTTTCATTGGATTTGCCTCCTCCAATCCTACCAAATACCATGTAGAAAAGATGTATTTTACTCACCGGCTAAGATGAGGCAACTGATAATCATCCTTGAAGCGTATTTTTCGGATTTTCTTATACAAATCTTCTTGCACTTTTAAGAATAAAACCAAAAAAACAACTCGAACGCATCTACATCCTAATTAAGAAGGAAGCAACGCGATAAGCCGAACGCCACTGATGAAAATCGAAATTTTGGAATACAAAATGACGGAAAATCACACACACACTCACACAACTCTGAGTCAAACAAATTTTGAGTCAAATGCAGTCACGTTTGTTCTTCGATTTCGAATATTTTTTAATTTTGTTTCTCGCGTCTTCTTTTATGCATTCACGTTAGAACCTTCTCCTCGTTCCTTTCATTTTAATCCCTCGGTAGAATTGAAAAAACGGAACTTTAATCTATCCCATCCTTACGAACTTTTTCCCCCCGTCGCTCCCCCCGCGCTCCCTCCGCCAGTGATTCAAGTCGAATATTTGGCGCGCGTACAGACCGGACTGGCAGAGCAATGTCTACTGGCTTGGATTGCCTCCCGGCACAAACCGGCTACGACTAAACGCGCTCGCGAATTCTCGCGGTAATCAGCGCACGCGCACGACATCGACCACCCCTACTCGCCGGAAGGGGTCTTTTCTCTCAGTCTCTTTTTCCTTCCTTCTCACTCGCTCGGTCACTCCCTCGACTTCGTATACATATACACGGATACATACACACGTATACCGGTTACTATCCTTCCTGTCACTTTGAGCATTCACGTTTGGGGAAACTTTCGGACGGAACAGGTGATCCGAGAAAGATTATGAGCTGAGAAGAGGATCAAAAGAAAATAATTAATTGAATGAAAGACCCGAGAAGCAAGGAGTAAGTTTTTCTTATCTCTCCTCGTTAATTTATCCAGAATTTGAAAAGAAAAAGTGATCGATTAATTGATTAATGAATCTCGATTGGCCTCGCTGAGAAATCATAGGCAATATGCTTTCTCGTCCATGGAGTGAGTTACATTTGTGGTTTATAGGATTCAGGACGCGATTATTATACATGATAGATTTGACAGGCTTCTTTTAATCTATTATACGTATATTAACAGGTGTTCGATCATATTATATTACGCACATATTACGATCGTATACTAACGTAATTACATACAATATAATCGATATAATACAATTGGATTTGTATCGATGAATTTTATTCATTCTTATGTTTATGCTTGAATTCGTTTTTTTTATTTTATATCAATTTTTTCCTTCATAAATGTGACTCTTTTTCACAAATCTGTTTTTTGTTTAATTATTCATTCCGAATTCCTATCATTAATTTCCACTCGGACAAAAGTTTCCGGTTCAATCAATTCTGCTCAAAATTTGATGCAATTCTTTTGTTGCCTGTGAGAGGATTTTTGTTTGTGTGATTGTGTTGTGTGCCCCGAAAAACTGAAAATTTGTGATTTGATCAAATTTTTAGTTTTTCGGGGCAGTGAGTGAGGGAGGGATGTTGGTGTCTTGGGCCAAAGGAGTGGATTATTCTATTAGAGGAGACGAGAGCAGTGGATAATTTCACCCACCAAATTGAAAGGGTTAATTCTAGACAGCTCCTAAGCTGTACCGTGTACCACACCGTATTGCAATTTGTACTATAAGACTGAGACGATGATTTCTACGAATTTGGTTTCATTGAGATCTCGTGGAGAGCATCAATCCTCTTTAACGACCTTATAAAAACAGTTGTGAAAGAGGCTTCGGGAACATATGTTTTGCCGAGCGTAAAGACGCAAGTAGAAATTCTCGTTGGCTGACGATAAGAGTGCCCCGCGTTGAAATTTAACGACAGCAGTGAGGACAGTGCTAGCAAAATTCGAAACTGATGATGATTATTAATTAGTATCGGGATAGGAGCTGGATAGGATATAGAGAGCTTTATAATTCTTGACCTCCTGAATTCAATAGTGAAATCATTTTTTGCCCCCCCTCCTCCAAAAAAAAACTAAAGGACTTCAAAACATTCAAATTTACACGATGTAAAAACGTATTCGGTACAATGAGTCTACCTTTGAAGAGAATAGAGGGTAGGCCCGGGGTGTCATCGGTGGGCGACCCCCGACGATCTCTGAAAATTGTAAATTTTTGTTTTCAATATCTTTATGACGGGATGAGGATGAGGTTATGACGGTAGGCCCATCTCCCATGATATGCTTACATCGTCGCCCTTTTTAGATTAGGGAATTTCCAATTTGTTAAAATTTGAAGAATCAAAATTTGAGTATTGCACTTGAGCGACGCAAATGTCTAACAGGGAGCTCCCCCCCCCCCCACCAATATTTCCTCCACCGCCATTCAAATCGAAGGTTGGGGAACTGCACCAAACATTTGGCATTTGCATTTTTACGTGCTCTATGGTCATGAAATTTTGAAAATGTTGGAACTCCATAATTTTTAATGGGAGGGTGATCACCACAAGTTTTTTTGCATCATATTTGGAGGACCGGGCACTATTATTTCCCTATCTCCAACCCCTTCCAAAAAGAGGCAGGGGGACTATTATCCCGATATTTTTCAACTATTAAGTTTATGTTTCACCGATATGAAAACGAGAATGATAGATGGAAAATGGATTTACTATTTTGTCAAAGATTTTTAATGTTTTGGAAAAACTATGAAAATTAAATTACGTTTTACTCTTTGATAAAAAAGGCATAACGAGATTTTCGTTTTTTCTTAATAAATTATATACTTTCAGAAAAAATTGTATAATTCAATCGTTTCCGATACGGTACACTTTAATTGTGACTTATTATTGTTACTACTATGGCATCGTTAATTTAGGTTACGCCTTCTAAATGATTCGCGTAAATCCGTAATATGTAAATTTCCCGTCGTTGTGCATACGCAGTTGAAAAATTGATCCAGAACCCGCCTTCTTTTTTACTATAAAACGAAAAAGAGGTACTAGACGTAAAATAGAGATGTGTGTTGTAAAAAGACAAAAAAAAAAGAAAAAATGAGCGTGACGCAGGTTTACGTTGTTGACTTACGATATATGTATTGCATAGTGAATGAGAGTAAAAAAGGGGTGTCTCGTGCTCGGAAGGTTGTACGCCAAGTTCTCATAGCCTCGGGTTCGGTTTTAACGACGTGCTCGGACACAGTGGCTGCATCAACTCTTCAGGACGGCTGCTGCTCCGTCAGTGTGTCTAAAGAGCCTAGCAACCTCGCCTGTAACTTTTTTCCTCACTATACCTTCACGATTCGTACCCTTTTTTCTCTTTCTACTTTTCTTTCCATAACTTTTAGTCTCTCTCTATATTTCTCTTTCTCTATCTTTTCCTCTCTTCAGAGTTCGTTCTCCTCACGAATTCTGCACTAATGTAAGAATTCTTTTTGTTCCTCCTCACACTATTCTCATTCTCTACATGAGGTCTCGAAATTTTTCTTCATCCTCGTGTTTTACCATTAAAATGGTTGATGGAACATCGATATTATCAGATAAAAATCTCAATCTAAAATGTGTTTTAGTTTAGATCAAACTGGAAATTTTGGAAGAAAGAAAAATGATTTTTGAAAAGTTCAATTTCGAAATACGTGAATTTCGAGCGTACATGATGATGAATAAACTCGTTTAAATCAAATGTTAAATATATTTCACGAATGTAAAATAAAAGTTTTCGATCACCTTTTTACCAGAAACATTAAAGATTCCATTAGTGTTTTTAAATATGATTGTTATGCAACTATTTTTTTATGATAACGCAATTCGATACAAAAAACATGAAAATCTCTCGCAACTGTCGACGCCATTAATGAAATCAGCCGATGACGAAGTTAATTGACCAACTTTATCTTAAATATTAGTATATTCTTATTATTTTTGACAGTAATTATCAGTGGAGCATTTCAAGATGTAGTATTATACTATTATGTAGCAGTAGTAGTAGTTTGGTAGTATTATTATTATTCGTTTTCCGTTCCTTTATTCCTCCAAATTCTCGATATTCAGTATCCATGGACCTGAATTTTCTCCCACTTTTCGAAATAAAATATCTATTCGATTTTTTTCACCTTTTGTTCACATTTCTTTTTTCTAGCTCCATCTTCCGTTTTATTTTATTCTATAATGATCCAAGATAAAAGATGTTTTTTTAGTTTGGAGTGAGGTGGGAGGAGATAAGGAGCAAAATCGAAGCTTCACACGCACGAGCTCGTTCACAATGTCCTACAGCAATTCGCTCGTGTACTTCAGTGCCGGAATCTTGGAAAGATCCTGCCTCGGGCACACAGGTTCACGGCACGTACTCTTACGAGTTGTATGTGCACAAAGGGGATAAAGCCGTGTGTGTACAGTTGCGTGTACCCGATGAACCGAGACCTCGTACAATATCGTGTACAAATCGTCTCAATCCTCAGGAAACCCTGGAATAAAAATCATCCCTGCTTCGCATTTTTTCTCTCTATCTCCTCTCTTTTCTTCTCTTCCTTTTTCTTATTTGCGTTTTCCCGCCCTTAAATTTTTTTCCTCTTTCTCCTGCTTTTCCTTCTTCTGTATATTCCTCTTTTTCTTTCATTTTCTCCCATATTTGTCATGCTCGCATTTCTTTTCCATGTCCTATCCCTCAGTCGACATAAATATATTTACACTTGAGAGAGCTTTTCCCCGTTTATTCGCCTTTGAAATTTCTAGCACGCACGGTGCATTCGATATCTGCGGGGCCAGAATGTCTCGATCTCAAGACCAGAAAAAAACAAGGGAGCAAAAGGAAAGAGGAAAATGAAAGAGAAAAAAACCTCTCAAACATGTCATCTGAGCTGGGAGGAGTAAAGCTCAAAGAATTATAGCTTGCGTGGTACAAACGATCTTGAAACCCATGTTACCGACAATCCATTCCTTTTCATGAACCATTGGAAATAAATCATGTAGAAAAAACATACCTAACAATTTGGGACCTACAAATTTTCGTTGTATTTTTTACTGTCTTTTCTATTATCATTATCTTAACAATTTTGCATATTATAAATAAGATCTTCCTAGTGAAATTGCAGAATTACAAACTGAATAAAAAAATCATTTCGATAAATGTTTAATACGCTACATTTTCAGAAAAGTCTAAAAAGTGTAAAATAATATTTCCCGACTCATATCCATAACTTTTTTTACAAATAGAAATTCCCGTAAACAATAATATGACTCCAAATGAATCATAAAAAACAAAATTTTACAAAAAAACTAGCTGCATATTTGTGAAGCTAGTTCTAAACTTTTCGAAATCAAATGTACGAAAATTGAAAAAAGCCACTTCAAGAAAAACTATTTAAAAAAAACAATTTCAAATAAACTTCTTTGTATTGGCACTCAAAAAAAAAATTTTTGAGTATCCAAAAAAGGCAATCTCATTTTTTTGATAATGAAATGGCAATGAGTTATCTTCTCCAGGTACGAAAGGATACATGATAGCATCGTATGCAAAGCGTAGTTTGATACGAGACAAGACATCAAGCCCACGTAATTGCTCGGGGAATGTCTTGCACATGCCTCCCCAACGAGAAATACGAGATAAGTGTGTCTCCGTGCGATATACGTGTAATCTAGGCAAAACTTCAATAAAGTTAACCCGCTCGGGACTTGGCTATACAGAAAAGGAACTGTAAGAGCTAAGGGAGACGAACGAGTTTTCCGTCTGCTTCTTTTCTTTCTCAAGTATTTAATTGTCAATCGAGAGATAATAGAAACTTTGAAAAATATCAGATTTTCTTGTATTCCGTACGAAAACTTTTTTTTCTAAACTTTTTAAATAGAAAATCGTCTTCGTACAAAATTGACAGATTACAAAAACGATTTTTCCAGCGGGGAGAAACTTTTTTACACAAAATGGAGGAAAAATCGAAATCTTGAGACGGTTCAAGTTTCCTGAGATATTTCCTCCCAGAGTAGGGAAACAGGAGATAACAAGGAAGGAACGCGTGTCTCCCCGAGACTGGAAGGTGTCAACGTTACACGAGAAAAAAATGTGATGTACGTAATTCGTGTAGGTTTAGTACCCTCGAGACAGAGGTGACGAAGGCTCAGGACGACGAAGAATTTGCATTCTTCCTCCTGAGAGTGAAAAAGAGAAAGAGAAGGAGAGAAGATAAGGTTAAAAATATATGGGCAGTGTTGAAAAAAATTTACCGAAGGTGTTAGATACATATTGTGGGAGGAAGGAGAACGTTGACCCGTATAACCCGCAGAGGGACAATCACTAAGCAAATTGGATGGGTAATCGATGCTCCGATGGCGCTTCTGTCTGGCGTTTCTCCCAGCTCCGATCTTAAGATTCCATTCCGAGCTCATATGTACATCGTTATGTACACTCGTATATGGTCATACATATGTATATACGTATTTATTTCCATCTCCATATACAATAAGCTATGTAGATCGGTACGTTTAATTAGAACGCAACACAGCCGGCTTTACACGGATGCTTCGTGTCCCAGCACTGTGACGTTGCAATCTCCGCACCCGGACCCACCAAAGGAAGGGGCGAGACTTGCACAGTGCGCCCTCACGGCATTAGAAGATTTCCTCCGCTTGAATAAATCCTTGATGTCGGCTGCTCCGACGTGAACGGATTCGTAATTGCGCGTATAAACTTCCGAAGGGCGAAAGACCAACGCTTTCCAGCTTACATTACTATTCCAGAAATGCTGAGCTATAGATTTTAATCTTTGCGCTGTTTACGCTCTCAAGCCTACGAAATAGAAATCGATCATTTCTCATTTATACATTTTTAAATGTAAATTCCCAATGATAAAAAATTTTATTTTAGGTATATCATAATCATGACGTCATAATAACGACTGGTCATCCATCTCTCTCACTCTTATTAGCTGGACTATAATTAATGCCGCCACCGTTTCTCCGAACGATTTATCCTCATTTTTTTTTTCTTGCATCTTTCTAGATACTTGTCGAGGATTCATTTTTACCTTCGCGCTGAGCGACAAGTCCACCCAATGAAGGGAAGGTGGAATTGAAGGAGAAGAAAGAAAAGCTAGACTTTGGTAAGTTGGTAGAGCTCGAGCGAGTTACGGGTTCTTTGCTTGTAGGGTGAGCTTGCGGGAATATACAGATATGGTTAGACGAAGTGGAGAGTGGAAAAGCTCTTCTCGCCTCAGAAAAAAAGCACGAGAAAAGTAGAGAGAGAGTTTTCGTCGAGAGAGACAGATGTACAAGCGAGATAGGACACGTCGGAATACGCGAAAGCGAAGAAGAGCTACGTGAAGAGTCATAATTAAATTCAGATTTGACGTATATAAAGTCCAAGGAGGGAGAAGCTGGGAAAAAGTGATAAAAAGACGACTTGAGAGACTATAAAAAGAGAAAAAAATTGAGAGAAACTGGTAAATGCCGAAAATTATAGAGGATGAAAGCCCACCGAACTGGGGAGGACATTTTCTTTCTATATTCCTTCAATTTGTTGAGACGATACAACTTTTTTGGTTTAATAAAAAACACGTAGAATAAAATTCTTTTAATCAATACATTTTATTGGTAATATTATATTACATTGGAGTCAGCGATGAGCTGTGTAACGATATATTCGTGCATTTGACATTATTTATTAAACGCCGTATTTGCCGACCACTTTGCGGGTCAGGTTTCCAATCATAGTTGGGCAGTTGCTTTTAGGTGCACTGTCTAATTATGACTTTTATTCTGTTTCCATGCACTTCACCCGGGAGAGCAACCTAATTACCCGCGTCTACTAGCGCGGAGTAAAATACTTGCGACTTTGGGCATAGGACCACGCCACTGTCTGGACACAGCGAGAGCCGCCATCCCCAGTCCCGGAAAAACGCGCTAACGCAGGATCGTTCGCGCGAGAGACCAAGAATCATATTACTTCGCTCACTAGGTTCTCCGCGGACACACGTTTAACTTTAATTGTCAAGAATCTGTAGTGTAGTAAGACTTTGCGAAATATTGTCAGCATACGACTAATGAAAGCACAATATATTTTATAAACGACGGATTAAGTGCATAATTATTTATGACGTTAAGTGAGTCCGGCGTATCCAATTATTCCCTTTCCCCGCCGAAGTAAGGCGCTGAAAATTGAAGGAAGAAGGAGCGTGTGAATGAATGAATGAATGATTTATTATACCTTGGACACAGTAATCCGTAGGCACAAGGAAAATAACAATATGAATAACAAAAATACTTATATAACTAGAGTGTGTAACAAAATAAGTAGTGAGTACTACGTATAGATATAATAATAACAGTAGTAACAGTAGAAGCAAAAACAAGCGCGCACTAAAGCAAGAGCAAGAGCATCAGAGTCATAGCACGCAATACAAAATCAAATGCATTCAGAACAAGCAAAAGCAAACAAGCATACCATCGCATACCGTAACATATGTGACTAAGATTACAAAAGATCAAGCGCATATAAACGGAACCGAAAAGCCGAAGGGCATACGCATAATGCACAGCGGCGAAAGGTTATGCACTTATTGTTAAATGAAACGGTCTCAGCTGAATCTGCTAAAAGAAATGCGAAGAGTAGTCACTCGAAGGACTTAAGTGAGGTAGCTGAAGTGATAACAAGAGGTAAGGAATGCCAGAAATAGGTAGAGGCAACGCAAAATGAATTCTGATAGGTGGTAGTGCTGCAAAAAGCGTAGAGAGAGATAGAGTCAGAGGAGCAAAGCTTAAGATGGCCAGGCGGTAAATTTGGACGTTTTTTCTTTTGAGCCCAAGATAGGCCGGGAATAAGGTGCCTGCGCATCATTGGTGGTCAAGGGAAGTCGTGTAGATTCCTTTGTATGTAGGACTTAACCCTCTGCTCCACGCAAGTCGAAGTCGCGTTAATTAAATTAACAAACATTAATAATAAATATTTTTTGTGCGCACCGCCAGTAAGCCGACCCAACGCCCTTAGAGCAGAAGGCTACAATTTTTATAATTACACTAATTTTCTTTATTTTTCCTTTTGCACTACTTCATTCAAATGCCATTTGATTTGCTCGAATTATAGATTTTTGAGTTAAAGAAAACGATATTTTAGTACTGATCAAGTATTCGTTGTTTGGCAAATTTAGATGATATAAAGGTTTTCAAGCTTCTAAGCAGTTCATCTTACCTTTTAAGTATATCATTTGAGTTCAAATATTGATAAACATTTCTACCGAGAAACGTTCAATGTCATCGGCCGTCTCTTTCTCTCGCTTCTACTGATTTCTCTTTTCCTTTCGATCGAACGTCGTTCCGACTTTCTTTCGAAGCTTCAACATGAGTTCAACGTTGTGTATATACGAATTCAAAAGTACGACAGGTGAGTTCGAAGGGGGTTGCAAACTCGAGCTTTTCAAGTCAAACTTGGGGAACTGAGTTAAGAGTTCTTTGGAGTGTGCAACGGCGAATGCCACTCGGCCGCCACTTTGACACGTTCGTTGAGCTGTCGGAACCCTGCCTTGCCCTTTCCCCAACTTTCTTCCTCACCTTGTCCCCCCCCCCGTTTCTCATCTAGTTTTTTCCAGTTTGGAGGTTTTTCCAAGACTCTGAAACGCAGTTGCGCTACTCAGTAGCCTCATCATGGTAGAGCTAGTAAGCTACTAATCCTTCGAAAATTTTCCTTAAATCTCGGGCGAGAATCGCTTAATGAAAAAAAGTCAAGATACGTTTGTTTATTGCTCACAGCTTCGTCAGTAAAACTATTAAAGAGAGTTCTTTTAAGAGTAAAAAAGGAAAAAAAGCTTGCAAAGTCGAAAAGAAACCCATTATAACAAGGCGTCCTTCATTTCGAAACAATATATCGATTGTTTTCATCGGTCACTCTGTAGTAAAAAAAGAAAGAACATACACGTGAGAAGGAATGATAAATTGTTAAATTTAGACATACAGAACAAAGCAAGCTCTATAAGGCAAGCTATAGAAAAGCAGGTTCAATTTTTATAATTTCTTGATTATGCATAGCTTATGTCGTTTTTAACAAAGTATTTTATTTATTTTCTCCACCATATAGTTCTTTTCAAATACGTGAATTTTGAAAAAAACACGGACCTTGCGCAATCTGAGCTCTAAAATTAAAGTCTGAAAGATCGCGTAATTTTTTTAAATTTTCTATACCTAAAGACACAGTAGTGCATTGAACCCAACTACTTATTAAAAAAACCGATATATAAAAATTCAAATTCGTCAAGACAGTACAGTATCTTTTACAGTAGCAATCAATTATTCAATTTTTTCGGTCTTATTATTGAAATAGCCACGGGACAATTCACTTAGCCACAAATCTGATGGCACCTATCTAGAAGAAACCTATTATTTTCTTTCTAATGGTGTAGGATTACATCGTTATTCGTTTGTAAAAAACTACTGATCATCACTTTTATGGGTATCGATATTATTTTTTTATAAAAAAAATCGAAATATGAAAAAAACTTTTTTTAAAAAGTACAGAACCAAGTAATAAAATCGTTCTTCCAAGATTATGTGAAATAATTTTCTAAGCGAGTAAAAAAATATCTTGAAAAATTTGGCTAGACTCAACAATCGAAAATTGATGTTTACCAGTAATTCTTATCATTCGAGAGTCTTCAATTAATATATACACTTATATATCCTAATTACCACCAATTTGTAATTGTGGAATAGATGCAAACATTTTTGAACATCTTTTTGATTTTGAACCAAAAATGATTTCATATAATTTTGTAATAACTCATTTTTCCCCTGGCGAACTTTTTTACTTTTAAAAAAAAAATTGTTGCATGTAAATAACACAAGAAATTGTACGACCAAACGAGCCCGGCGAAGGCGCGCGAAGTTCAGTCGAGATTATACGAAGACGTTTCGTTCGAAGATGATTAGAAGTAGTAGCGTCAGCTATACTCAAATAAATTCACAACGTTTAGATATTTTTCCATTTTTCTTCATAGTAACCGTCGTCAGGTGATTCCGCTGTCTCTATTATTAATTCATATAGTTTAGAGCCTTGGTTTTAATTAATTTTTTTTTATTCCTGATGAAGATGATTTGGGAACATTGGGATAAGAAATTTGGAAGGGAAGTAATCATCATCGAACGAGACGTCTTCGTATGATCTCGACCGAACTTCGCCCTCGGGCTTGTTTGGTCGTACAATTATACTACGACGTCTCGTTCTCGACGATTAGATGTATTAACATAAACGTTTTATAAATTTAAAATTGACAAAGCGTAAGTTTTTTTTTTTTTTATCGATTGGCCGATTGTAAAATTTTCCAAATGTTTTCGATTTTTCCGACCAACCAGCTACGCGTTTAATAGTGTCAATGCTGATTCCCTTTCGTATGGCTTTTGACACCGACGCATGTTTAACACTGTAAGCTGAAAAAGTGTTTGTGTCGATACCTGCTTTTTTCATTATTAATTTTACCCAGTGTGATAAAGTTTGGGCAGTTACAGATTTTGAAGGTTTAACGATAGATAAAAATAAATTGTTATTTTCGCCTCTAATACTTTTTGTGTATTCAAGGTAATTTAGTACTGCTTGTGTTGCACAGATCTCTTTTCTTTCTTTAAAAAATGATAACACAAAATTAGGTTGACATTTGCCGGGTTTTGAAGTTTTAATTAACTTAGGAATTTGTATTTCAATCCCGGTTTTTGTTTCTTTAATATTGCGTATATCGATAGAAGTCATCGTTTGTAAACGGTGAGCCGTTGTCAAAAGCAGTAATAAAATCGTTTTTTCTGAGAGATCCCTTAAATTTAAAGCCTCTCCAAATGATGAATTTTCCATATAACTGGGTTTCCACATAAAATTGGGTCTATATCCCATGTACTTGAGTATCTCGTTTTTGTTGGTCTCTGCTTAAACACTCCACGCATGAAACGACTTATCATTCTATCATTGAAAAAATTTTCTGACGTTATCAAAGCAATTGCTGATATGTCTGAGTTTAACGTTCCGTGCTTTGCTTCTTCTTTGAAACGTTTTGTCAGAAATTCGATTATTTTAAATTTATCCGTGAAAAATAAATCATAATTATTTGTTTTGGCAAATATCCACCATTGTTTAAGCGACGATTGCTATTGCTTCATAGTGGACTCCGCAAGTGAATTCAACATAATGTCAGCTGCTTTTTCTATCAGTCCTTTCTTTAAAAAAGCCTGCCTGACAATTTTCCACCAACGAAAGTGTCCTGGCTAGTGGGTGAGATTTCTCTCTGGAAGGGGATAACAATAATTTTTTACACGGCTTGAAAACAATCGGAGGCATTATTAACAAAAATTAAATAACGAGTACCACGATTGAATTGGCCAATACGGTACCAATACAACGCCTTCGGTTTTGTCAGTGATACATTTTTTGAGAGTTGGTAAAATTAAAGCAAAAGGTGGAAAAGCATATGGATTTTCGTTTGTCCACGATATCGTAAAAGCATCGACTTTGGGTCGAGATTTGGGAATTGTGAACAAAATTTTGTTACTTTTTTATTTATATCATATACTTTTATTATTATACTTTTTTATTTATATTATATTATATATATTTTTTATTTATATTTTGAACGCTTTTTGAGATAATTCCCATTCCGTATCTGTATTGGTAATTCGTGAGGCAGTATCTGCATAAACATTTTCTTTCGATGCAATATATGAAGCTGTAATGATTTTCCTTTTATATATTTTAAATTTTATTTGTTTTTATATTATTATTAATTATTCGTTAAATAAAAGGATCAATTAAATAAAAAGATGGTTGAATTTGGTTACTTAGCTTTGTAAAGTAAAGTCGAATCCATATATCGGAGATGAACTGTCTTTATTTTTGTTTTCGCGGAGAGAGAGAGAACGCGTTGTCCCCTCGAGGACGGTTCAGACGAAAGAGAGCGATCGCTCGTCTTACCTTTCGGTAATTACCGCTGACGACCAGGTAAGACACGGGAGGGGAGATGAAACGTTAAATTCAAATACTTGTACATTACAAAGCGTGGAACCAAATTCTTTTTTCTTCGCACCATGTCCAAATTTGCCGAGCGAGTTCATTCAAAATTGAAAATTGAATGCCTCCAAGCTTATTTATATATGCTATCGCCGTTGTATTATCTAGTCTCAACAAGATCTAGCAATCAAGCAATTTACCTGCAAAACTTTTAAGGGCGATAAAAGCAGCTAAAAGTTCTAGATAATTTATGTGGTGCTTTGTCTCGTTATTATTCCATCAAACATTTACTGATTGTCCGTTGCAATGGACTCCCCAACCCGTCAGAGATGCATCTGAGAAAATTTCGATTTTATAATCACATTTTCTTATGGGGTTTACTCCGATTTGACTATTTATTTTCCACGAATCTAAATCTTTTTCGAGCTTCTTGTTTATCCACATGCGCGCATCATAATTTCCGTCGTTTTTTATTAAAGCCAGAAATTTTTAACGTTCCAACTTTTTACAATAAACGGTTCCATATTCAATTGCAGGACACGCCGCATTTAAAACGCCCAACAAATGTGCGAAATTTCTAATTTTACAACCTAAGATGTAAAACTTACATCTTTGTGATGGAATCAGAGAGCTTTCTTTAAAATTTATGACGAAGTCGAGTTTCTCAAGTAATTTTTTCGATTCAATTAAATTATATCGACATTCTTGAAAATTTTTTCCCATAAAAAGAACATCGTCTAAAAATATAATTGACGAAAAGCCCCTACTCCTTAATACATTTAGTACAGGTTTCATTACTTTCGTAAATACGTAAGGACTCGTAGATAAGCCAAAAGGTAGGCATCGAAATTGGTATATTTTTCCATTAAAAATGAATCATAAATATTTTCTGGAGTCTCTATGTACGGATATTAAAAAATATGCGTCTTTGAGATCGATTGAAGCCATGAATGCGTTAGGCGTTATTAAGTTTTTAACAGGTCGAATATCTTCCATCTTAAAGTGAGGTGCTTCGATGAACTTATTCAATTGTTTTAAATTTAATATAAAGCGATTTCAACGATCCGGTATAGGTATTAGAAAGATTGGAGATATTAATTGATCGTCGCAATATTCACAATTTTCTATAGCATGTTTTTGTAATAAATGTTCAATTTCAATCTGTGATAACTTTATCTCCTCGTTATTAAATTTTTTAGTGTCAGGAAATCTGATTCGATATGGAGTTCTTTCGAACGAAATTTTATAACCCTTTATACAATTTTTAATAAATTGATCGCTCGTAATGTTTTCCCACTCTTTAAGGGGGTTGATCAAACATCGATGATATTAGACAAAAATCTGAATTTAAAATATGTTATAATTCAGATGAAACTGGACATGTTAGAACAAAAAAAAAGTATACCTCACCGACCGATTTTTTTAGAAATTTTATTTCGAAATATGGGAATTTTGTACAGCGTCTTATGGCGCGATGCTAAATAAACGCGTTTAATTGAAGGTTAAGTCCATTTCTAGACCTAGCAGGTCTA